>JAHARR010000021.1:321852-496238 GCA_019191175.1 Fusarium veterinarium
GGTTGTTATTTATTCTATATTTCTCCCATTTTTTTTTTTGGGGGGGGGGGGGGGGGGGGCTTCATTTCCTCTCTCTCGTGCCTCAATAATATTAAATTTTGTTTCTGTCTCGCTATCTGAGCGTTCTGCTGGTCCAACCCGCTTCCAATCTTCCTGATAAGAAGTCGGGTCTCACTGTTGAACTTTGCCGCCGATGGGACGCTATCGAGTAGGCCTCGGAGCTCCCGTGATGACTTTAGGGTTTCGATATGACGCGAATATGGCAAATCAGCTTCTTTTGGCGGTGTATTCGGGGCCTTCGGCAATGTGGTTGTCATGGGGTTCATCAGGAGCTTCGCGATCGATACCGGCCAAAATCTAGAGGCTTTCCAACCTGCAATAATGTTTCGAGATGTAAGACCGGACTTTCTTGCCTCGTAATAGCAGCGACGGAATATAAATTTGCCGATAAAGGTGTGTTCTTGGATGCTAGAGAGGCGAGAAATGAGACGACGATATCTCTGCTTCGTCGGGCCAAAGGCTGAGAGGGAGAACGTGTGATGAATGTGCTGGCAGGTAAATGATATATATATCATTCCAACAGCATTCAAACATAAAATCATTAGTAATATAACTTTCGTGACCATCAATACTAAGGAGTCTTTTGTCCCCTTCTTCTGCAGGCTTCGTCTGAGGGATGAATATGTCCTTCAACTAGAGGATTGTAATAAACGTTATTCGTCCAGCCCTTAGGACTATAGATAAAGTCCTAATCCTCCAGAAAGTCAAGGAAGTGAGCATCCTTAGGAAACTAAAACTATTGAATAGTCTGACCCCTTATATACAACAAGGGGAGTAAGGACCCGACTAAGCGTTGAGATACACTCAAGTATAGTAATCCAATTCGTTGACACGGGGTTCTAAATAATCGTACGGGACTTCTCAGCTCTTCCAAGGTCTAGGCTGTTATAACCAAGTCCCTCCATGATGCCAATCTCATCCATATTATATCAGTATGTTCGGAAGTACGAAGAAACCCTTAATAATCTTAGTTATTGCCCAGTTGACCCGGGCTGAATCAAGTCTCTAACATCTCAAAATCTTCACATCCGGATTACGGCGTAGAAACCCTCCATCCAATGAATACCGATAAGCATCTGTAGAAATTTGCTATGAATCTGATTTCGCTATGCTTATCAACACCAGCGTAGTAAACATTTATATAAATACCCCTATATTTCCCTCAGATTTTAATAAGTTAATCAAATTGTGCAGGCACTTAATATACTTTTCGCGAGACTGCTAGTAAGAGTTACCGATTTATAAGCATAATGGCTTTATTGCTTACTTATAGTCCTGCTTTTTGGGTTATTATGATCTGTGAATTGCCCTAATGGGTATGCTATTGCTACCAGTCCCCTAGAAAAGAAGCTCTGCTTCGCTCTCATGCCACGTGGGAAGGAGAAGCACTTGAGCTTTGACCTTCTATGCGCCAAAGCAGGAATCTCAATGACTCTACTAACTCTGACTACCATGTTCCTTGCAAAACTTCTTACTGAAGTGCGTACTGCCTGTCTTATATCGACTTGTATTATTCTCAAACTATCCCCATTATTAACTACAGCTTACACTTATTGTATGTATGGTGCTAAATAATAGGGTTATATATATCTAGCTCCTATATTTGAATCTCATTAAGTTCTATAGCTGCCTTATAAGATGGCGAGCAATTCTATCTTCTGAAACTTCGGATGCGAAATGTAGCATTTAGGCATTGGCTTATAAGGTGTGTAGATCAATCCATATCTTGGCTATCCGCTCTGAGCCGCTCATATGCACTGGCAATGTGTTACTGTGTTTCCGTTACACTTATTGCTGTTCCATGTAAATAACTTCAGTTTTGGCCAAGTACTGTGCAAGTGAAGTTTGACATTTTGTTTGGGGAATTTTTTTTTTTTGCCGCTGACAGGTGGGGACTGCATGGTACTTTTTCGAGTGAACAACGCGCCGTGGAGAGATTTCGCGGCGGGACTCAGCAGCATGTCCCCAAAAAGTATAACCATATAAGGGCGAACATTCTAACCATGTTATTCGTCAACCAGCAATGCCAAACTGTTAATTCAACTAGAGTCGTGAGCCCTCCAGGGGTAAAATCACATAATAAATATTCTTCATATCTTAGCCCCCAACTACATAACTTCATCGCAATCCCCGGAGTTTACCTATTCAGGAATCCTTCACTATGCAAATCTCTTGCTCAGCGCGCTATCAAAGCGCCAAGGCGGCGCAAGCTAAGCCAAGACATAGTAATTTATGATTATCGCCTAAAATCTCCGGTATCTTAAAAAGGATTGACATGTTGGTTAGGAGAATGACATATTGCCATATTTCAGCTTTGGCAAATGGCAGTTTATTTACTGCGCGCAAAAAGAATAATTTAGGGGCTATTTATGCCTTGGAGCTTTGCTGGCTGTGAGTTGATTCTTGTTTTTGTGAATCAATATACACTGGGATTCAGAGCAAGTAATTTCCCCCCTCTAAAGAGAGGGTATTGTAACCCGTAATTGTATATAAGCTGTTGCTTTTCGAATAGAATCTGGTCTCCCTGGGTATTGGCGGGTTATAAGAGATAGAATAATATATCAAATAACATAGTATGAATGGCGTGACTAGAGATTCTTTCCGAGCAGAAGATTAAGTCAACCAAGCATTTCTATCGAGTTTTATTCACTGCCTATTTTTATGGTCTTCATAGATGCCTTTCAACCCAGCCTTAAGCAATAATTCATGACATGTTCTACTCAATCTCCCTGTAACTATCCTGACAGGCCTAATACCCTTTAATATCATTATGTAACTCTGGATATTGTTTCAAAAAATTAGGCGAGACGGTCCAGTTACCTAGATCCCGTATAAATGTGCGGAAGTAGGGCGAAAGGTGCAAATTGCCGGTCACAGAGTTCTGGACATAGGCATCAGATAGTCTAAGCGGCCACATGAGTTTCGTGCTCGAAAATGCGCTAAGCCAAAACGAGTCTCGGCAGTATTCATGCTCCGAGAAGACCAACCGCTCCCTCACGCCAGGCCTGGGGTTTCTATTAGTTGGAGCGAAACAAAGCAGGGTTCCTCATACGAGAAGACGAAGTCGATGGCGATTGCATGAGGAAGGTTTTGAGATGGCCTTGAAAGTTAGCGTTCGAAGTGGAATTCAAACGGGAGGTATGGGACTTACCTGGCTTGAAGCCAGCGCGGTAACTCAGCTTTTCTCGTGCTGTTTTGGCTTACCCATATCAAGCGCATCAAACTCAGAATAGCCAAACGATCGATGGGGTTGGATGTCACCCAGGGAAGCTCGTCTACGCTGCGAAGCATACGACAAGTTGTTAACGCTCGCCCAGTTGTACCGACACTGTCCCAACCGTATAGCACGGCTCGAATGATGGAATCTTCGCTCTCCCGGTCTTCTGCCGCAAGGTCTATTTGGCCCAGTGGCCTGCACAGATAGTTGAGTTGCCGCCACATGTTGAGCGTCGTGCCGGTGGCGTGCGATACCCCAAGCATACATTCACACTCTGGCAATGGACTCTGCGGTGCAGCGGTGTTGAGAGAATATCCGGATATAGGGGGTAGCTGAAACAGAACGGGATCTAGCTCTAGGGATTCCAAGTTATGCCACGCATGAACACCATCGTTACTGTTCATGGACGCAGCGCTGTCGGCGATCTCATTCCCAGGCCAATATAATGGAAAGGGCTCTGCTTCTTGGGAGTCTATCATAACTGGTCTGCTCTGCTGAGACTGTGCTGAACCAACTTCGCAGACCGCAGACGATGGGAGGGACTTTTTTGCAGGGGTCTCGCCAAGGTGACTGCGGATGGTGAAGTCGAGAGACTCCAAGAGACTTCTGAGTCTGTCTCGTTCGTCGGTTACCTCGGAAAGTTGTTCATTCAGAGAGGAGAAGCGACCGTCCGAGTCTGTTTCCTGAAAATTGGCTACTAATGCCTCGAGATGTGCCATACGACTTTTGGTTCGCTGACGAGCCAATCGTTGCGATTTGCGATCGAGCTCTCGTTTTCTGGACTTGCGGTCACTTACCAAGTGTCTGTTGGTCATTGTGTTTACAGGAGAACGGTGTTTTGGTTGCGGGTAATGTACGGATTTGTCTTCGTTTGTGATCCGAGGCATGGGAGTAAAGAAGAAGGCGGTTGAAACGGGGAAGAATGGGGAAAGGAGGGGAAAGGAAGGGAAAGGAGGGGGTTAGTCGTATTTTGAATAGTACATAACTACTATTACCGTAGCGTATCCACACTAACCCTCGTAATTCAATAGCGCCTGCGGATACACGCTCGCTTGATTCACTCACTTGTCCAATAAGGTCGTGTTATGACATGTCCGATCTGAATCTCGTGAGTTGGTATGGCAGTGCCGAAACCTACTCGACATCGTGCGTGGGTAAATGTGTCAATTGAACCTGAAGCACTCTACATATGCAGCGAGTCGGTGAGTGTACACGAGGGCGCATAAGTTGGGCTTGAACTCTATGTATTGCTATGACAATTGATACTAATTGAGAAAGGTTCACAAAGCTGTTTATACGCTGGCCTATTCTCAGTACCATGTCTAGTAAACTACGCCGTTTGCAGGTCCTCTGACTCCCATCCAAGCTGTTCGAACTGTGTTTGACTTCTACTTATAGAACCGGGAATCAAGGGTCTCTAAGTTGATATATGGGCTTCGGTCCGCATCAGGAGAAGTGCTCAGGTCAATCGGGGCGAATCCATATCCAAGATACTGGAACCGATTTCGCTGATGTAACAGGAATAATTAGCAATGGCCATGAACATGAACTCGGTCAAAGTTCTTACCGAATGATATTTAATCTCCATATCCTCCCAACGAGGGTCCTGGATAGCATCCCTAAAGTGAAGAGCACTTCCTGGCCAAATAGCATCTATACGTCCCGTTTTTCTATTCTTATCTATTCAATAGTCAGTTTATACCACCGTATTCATTCTGTATAACTCACACCAGGCATTGCAGTTCTCCTCCCATACGGTGCCTTTGAACCAGGACTGTGCATGGTCGTTGAACTCTTTGGTAACGTCCTGGCGAGGAACAAAATACTTAATGTTGTCTCGCTGCATTTTCTTGATTACTTTGACGGTGTAGCTGACGATTGCATCCAGAAGACCTGTGATGGGTGTGAGCTGATGTCGTCTAGCAATGGCATTTCTTCAGACCGATGATGCTTCCATTCTCTACTGGGCAGTTCGGACCGAGATACACTGGATCGCACGTTAGAAACAGCACTTGGACTCCGTCCTCACCATCGGCTTACTCAAGTAATTTGGAATCTTGGGGGCCATCAGCTAAAAGAATCAGTCAGCTGGCTCCAGGTTTGATCTCTAGGATACCTACACCCATGTAACTCGCCGGGACAGAATGCCACTCTTCGCGAAGGTCGTAGTTGTCCAACCCGATCAAGGGGAAAGGAGGCCGATACGTTACATCTATTGCTCACGGTTTAGAGACCATGAAACCGATTGGCAATCATCACGTACCAAAACCAGTTGCGCATACAATGGTGTCACAGGCGGTGTATGTGCCATCATCACCAAAGACTCCATTTTCGTCAACCCGTGATATGCCCGTGAAATGGACATCAACATTGGGCTCCTGGATACTAGGGCATTTCTGTTAGATATATTTCTTAACACGTTATTACGTGATGTACTTACGCTACCATGAACGGGTCACCGGGAGTGACTCGGCGACAGCCTGGGCTCCAAGAAGGAATGATCTTGTCAAACAACTCGTCGTCTTTGATCCACTTCCGGGTTCGCTCCGTCAAATCCTTAGTGGGAGACAGGATTAGATAGTCGCTTTGGTAAATCATGAACTGTGCCTTACCGTTCGGGCCTGGTAATACCTAGGGTTGTGCTTTACCATCATATGATGCATCTATGCTGGGTCAGCTGCTGCTTCACGAGATCAAGGCAGTACAAACCATCATCAAAACATTCTCGTTAGCCTTTGAGTGCTTGAGCATAGCGCCATGGTCCTTTCTAAAAAGGGCCTTCTCCTCTTCGGTATCTGCCCCGAAGGTTAACAGTCAGATGTGTAAGTGTAGCGATGGGTTCGAACAGCCACTGACATGTATAATCTTGGGGCCTCTCTTCGCCATCAAACGAATCGGGGTAGGCAAAGAACCACGCTGGTGTGCGAAGAAAGCTGTGAACCTTCTTGGCATAAGGCTGCATGCCCGGTACAACTTGGTACGCGCTTGCTCCTGAGCCGATCACAGCAATCTCGTCATTAGCCCACTTGTCTTTAGTGTACTGTTCCCACCTATTGAGTAGCCGCATCCTTAGCGAAACACGTTCCTGGAAACACATTGCGAAAGGAAAGATTGTAGTCTTACTTTGTCCTATCAGCAGAATGAATCACTCGGCCCTTGAATGACTCGAGGCCCGGGATTTTGGGGTACTCCCAGCGATCCAAGATACCTACAGCACCCAGGAGGAGGTCACAGTCGTCGGTGAAGATCTTTTTGCTTCCGTCACTCGCTGTCTGTTCAATCTTGGCCTCCCATATGCCTTTGTTATCGTCGAAACGGGCTTCGATCACTCTCGAGTTGAAAGTCATGTACTTTTCAAGGTCGAGCTTCTTGACGACCCTAGCAACATACTCGCGTAGGTAGTCAGATCCTGATTGATACTTCTCCCACTCTGTATGGATGTTAGTATGTCCTAGCCCTGGTGGTTTGCTACCTGATACATCCACCGAGAAAATGGAGTATCTTACCTGGATCGATAGCAAAGCTGAACTGATATGTACAGGTAGGGGAGTCGCATGCGGCATTGGGATATCGGTTTTGGTACTACGAAGCTCCTTGTTAATATACCCATGAATTCAGCAAGAGGACAAGCCTTACCCAGGTCCCACCAACTGTCGGATTCTTCTCGTATATTTTATGGTCCACATTGAGGCAGTACTTCTCGATGTTATACGCTAGCATAACACCAGCCAGACCAGCCCCGATAGTGATGACCTTGAGTCTCCTGTTGCCAGGGTCTCCGATGGGCGCGAAAGGAATATGATATCCAGTGTCTGGATCATTATGGTAGTCAGAGTGAAGCTTTTCCGCAAACAGGTTTCCAGGGCGAGTGTTGGACTCGGGATCCGCAAAGAACTTGAGCCCTGGGATCAAAAAAGGTGAGTTGGTCTCGCCTTTGAGTTCATTGGTTTCGCCCATGGTGAATGAGAAATTAATTGTAAATCGATTGAAGTTGTTATCTTACGACTTAGTGTTATGGATATTATACAAATGAAGATATGTAGAGGGTTATTTAAGACATTGGAGTTGACCTATTGTTGAAGCCCAATACCTATCTACAACTATACATGGCGGGAACAGACTACGCCTTGTCGGCAACGACACGAATTATCTGACTCACAGAGAGCTCAAGATCATGGTTCGAGGTACTGAATGGCCGGTAAACGGGACACGGCAATCCCTGACCCGATTTCCGAAAGGACCAATTATATGCGCTATTCTCACTGACCTCAGTATTTTCTGACTCGACTCGGGGATAGCTGGCTTGGCTACTTAGTGGGGACCTCGGTATGTTGCGAATCTCCGCATTAGGCCACGGAGCAGCTATTAGAGAGACTATCACACGACACTACCAGTAGTGCCAGAGATAAGGCTTTTCAGAGATGCCGCGTTGAATGCGCGGCTTGAGAACTCAGAACGGCTTGATATCCGAGCCGTAATCATTGGATATATTAAAGTCCTTTCTCGGTCAAACTGTGTGTTACCTCTAGAGCCCAGTTACAATTACGTATCTCAACTCACATATTTTGCAAGTTTCTTTTAACACGTCTACAATTCTTTCATCCCTTCGATTCTGGATATCAAATTGCTTTGCTGTAAAGACTAGCTATGTCGGAGTCTATTACGCGCAAATCCAGACTCGCAAAGATTAATCCCGAATGGGAAGCAGTACGTGGGTTTAGCCGGTTCACCCAAGCTTCGAAATCGATCGATTAGAGCTGACAGTCGATCTAATCGATCAGTTTCGAAGCTTGGGTAGCTCGGACCTCCGGTTAGCCGGCCTTATCTTCATCGGTATTCAACACTAAGCATATATGAATCAAATAGACAGGATAGAATGGCGAAGATGGAGTAGATATTGTACGAAGATAACAAACACGTGAGTTTCAGTAGACACTGGTAATGAATGTTGTTGTTTACGTCAGTAATCAAGTTGTTGAACTCGACAAGGGCCAGCCGACGGAAACGCCATGCGTTTCGTAGTTTAGGTTTTTTTTTTTATTTCAGTAGTATAGTACAAGAAATATGGGCAAAAATGCTAGACGGTGATTGGTCAAAAACAGGAAACGCAATGCGTTTCGGCTGATAATTCTTGAGTAGGCCACATTACGTCAAGATAATCCGAACCCCGCTGGAGCTTGATTCAATTGATCCAATCGATACTATGACATCCTCACAACATACGCCGGTCATAGTGGCCATAAGTCCGGGATCAATATTATACTAGCCAGCAGGCTGCATTAGGGCGAGCGGCATTGACTAGCCAAGCCCCACAAGAAGAGACCTTCATTATGGGACGTTATGTAGGCCATGAAAAGGATTAATAAACGACAGACCGATAGGGTCTCCGAGAAGATGATCTGATGACAGGTCAGATAACGGCACAATTTGCATTAATCCATGCCCATAACTTTTCAACACTATGCTCCCTGCTCTTACGTAGCGCACGGAAGCTTGTAGACATGGATATTACCGAGTGGATCCACCCGGCATGCGTTGGAGCAGATTTTTGTCCGTCAATCGACCCAAGTGCTTATAAATCACGGCAGAGCGTGGGCCACTCATACCCGCATAGCCGGCTGTGCGATTAGTGTTATATGCTTATTACATAGCCGGCTATGTAGATAAGGCCATATAAGCTACTTTAATTAAATCTATATAGCCGGGGGATTATTAGTTAATTTATCTTCTTATTATATTTATATTACTAATAAAGTAATTACTAACTTTCTGCTTTATAATTTAACTTTATTTATATAATATCTACTTAATTAATAAATATTAAGCCTTTATTTCTTATTAGTATTAATAAATTAGTAAGTTAGTAGCTTAATAATATTTTTCCTTTAGAGGTAAAATATATATTATAAGAAGCCCTTCTTATAGATATTAATAAGTAGGTAAAGGCTTAAGGATATATATTTATAATATAATATATAACTAATATAGTAAATAAAAAGGTATATATATACTTTAGTTATAATTATAGCAGAGGGAAATATATATTATTCCTTAATAATAAAAGGAAGAAAAAATATATTATTTAATATATAAAATATAAGTTCTTTATAATAAGAAAGAAAAGCCTATATAAAACTAAATAAAGTCTTTAATATTATTTTAATACTTCTTTCTATTATTATAATTATAAGCTTATAGTTAGAAGTAATATTATATATATAACTTACTAAAAGCTTATTAATAAAGATATCCTTATAGTTAAAAAGCTTATTCTTATTAGTATTAAATAATACTAAATTAAGAGCTATTTACTATAAAATATAAATATCTTATTTATAAATTTAAATCTTATAAATTATATCTCTTAAGTAAAGTAAGACCTTATAAATAAATAAAGCTATATAATTACTTTACTTTATTATCTTAATATAAAAGGCTTTTAAAGTTATTACCTTATTATAAAGGATTTTTAATTATAATTAGTTATATTTACTTACTTAGATTTAATTTAATTTATTAAATTATACCTTAAGGTATTTATAATTAATTATACTTATAAGACTAATAAGTATAAAATACCTCCTTTTAATATTACTAATATTAATACTATAAAAAGGACTTTTTATATTATATTTATATATTTTAGTAGTAAGAAAGAAAAGACTTTATATAGGCTCTTAAGGTATTATAAGATTTATATAATACTAATAGTATTTCTTATCTTTTAGTTATATTAACTAATTAATACCTTACTTATATAAATACTATTATATTTATTTTCTACTTTTTAATAATAGAAATTATATTCTACCTTTAATATATTAATAAGATAACCCTAACCTTTTATATAAATACCTTTATAAAAAAGAAAAATAATAAATAAAGATAAGAGGTATAAAAGGAGTTTTATAATAATTAATATAAGCTTATAGCCTTAAAGTTATATATTATTTATAATTAGAAATTAAAAGGCTTTTTACTTTAATATACTTATTTATATTTAAAGGAGGTAAATTACTTTTTTTTACTTAATTAAACCCTTATAAAGATAAGTTTATAAAAATATTTATAAATTAATATTTATATTTATATTAATTTATTATATCTTAAGTAAAAAGTATTTATTTCCTTTTTAAGTATTATTTAAAAAGCTTTAAGGCTAACTTTTTTAAGATATTTTAAATTATTAAGTTAGTAATTAAAAACTAGCTAGCTTTATTAAACTTTATATAGGCTTTAAAATAAGTAATAAAACCTACTTAGTATATTTATATATTATTAAGATCTTTATATAATTAAGTTTATAATTAAATATTATATAAAATATTATCCCTAGTTTAAACCACTGCTTTTTTACTAATTCTACTAAATTTATTTTTATATATAAGGTTAATTAGTTATATATTATATTATATATATTTAATTAATAAAGTTATAACTTTAAGTTAATTTAACTTTTATTAACTAACTTATAAAAAAGTTAACTTAATTCCTTTATAAAACCCTGCCTTTACCTTATATTTATTTTTACTTTTATATAAGAGGGAGGATATAAAGTACTTATTTAGCCTTAATAATTACATTCTTAAGCCACTTTTTATACCAGGCTAAGCCTATAAATACAGCAAGGAAAGTTATTTCTTCTGCCTTAAGAGATTAGCCTTATTATAAGGCTTCTTTTAGCTTTTTTAATTTAAATAACTTTTTAGCTAGCTAGGTTAAAGATATTATACTACCTAGGTAATTTAAATTTATATAACTAATTAAGCTAATTAGGTTATATTTAAAAATAATTATTTTAACTAGGCTTAATTTAACCTTTAAAGAGAAGTTTATCCTAATAGCTTTAATTATCTTATATAATATATAATAATCTTTGCCCTTAGCCTACTTTAATACTAATTTAATTATATTAATAAGATTATAATTAATTATATAATAGCCTTAATTATGCTGTAAGCTATTATATAATATTATATTAATAGCTATAATTAATATTAATAAGTATAATTAAAAAAGGAAGTTAATTTAAGGAATATACTTAAAGTATAATTAATAAACTAGGTATAATATATTTTAAAGATTATTTAAAGATTAATCTTTTAAGTAGGTTAAAAAAAGAAAGATAACTTAACTACTAAGAGCTAGTATTAATACTACCTAGTTAAGGTAGTAATTATACTATTAAGGCAGATAAATCTTATATAATTTTAAATTCTATAATAATAGCCTACTATAAGGGTCTTACTATTTAAGCCTTTATAGAAAAGTTAAAAAGCTTAATAGCCTTATATAAGGCTAATAATAAGGGAAAAAAAAATAAGGTAATAATTATAATTAATATATAATAAAAATAAATAAGAAAGAGTCTTTCTTAATATACTAAGAGTTTTATAAAGATAATAAGTATTCCCTATATTTATATTTTTATATCCTTAATATAGGAAAATAAGCCCTTATTAATAAGCTATTTTTATTTATATTAATATCTTTAGTAATTAAAGATATTATTACTTATATTTAAGCCTTATAAGGTTAATAATTATTATATAGGTTTAATATTAAAGCTAGTATTAAGTATATAATAAGATTTATATATATTTAAAAGAGTTAAAAAGGTATTACTCTTAGTAATAAGAAAGCTATAAACCTACTCTTAATATTATAAGTAAGGTTATAATAAAAGGTCTAATAAATACCTTAAGAAGTATATTAAAATAGTAATAAAGCTTAATATTATAAAAAGAAAATAAAACCTTACTTTAAATAAGGCTAAGAATATATAAGGCAGGTTTATATATTTTATTATTATTATAGCTATAATATTATAAAGAACTTTAATCCTAGCCTATTATTATCTTTAGGAGCTTATATATAAGATATATATAAAATATAAGAAGTCTTATAAGGCATAATTTAACTAATAACTCCTTAGTGCCTTTCTTATTAATTATAATTATAAGGAAGCTATATAACTGCCTTTAATATATAAGGCAGCTTATTATTAATAATACTAGGAGTTAAAAAAAATAAGGCTTTTTATTAAGCTTTATAATAGCTTTAAACTAAGAGATTAAATAATAAAGGAAATATATAGCTAGATTAATACTAATAATAAATATTATAATAAAGTTAATAATTAAGAAAGAGGACTTTATAAGGTAAAAAGCCTTAATTATATCTCTTAGTAAAGACTTATAGCTTATATAATAATTTAAATATAATAAGGAGGTAATATAATTCTCTTAGTAAAATAACCTAATAACTAGCCTTTTTAATACTAAATAGGATATAAAGGAATAATAATTAATTAAGATATATATATAAATAAAATAACTTTAAGAGAATTAAATAATATATTTTTTATTACTTAATTATATTTATATATAATTAAACTACATATTTTTATTTTATAATATATATAATAATAAAGAATTAATATATTTAAAGTATATAAAATTATTAGCTCTAAGAAATTAATTACCCTAGTTAAAATACCTATACTTATTATTAGTTATTATTATTAAAGAAGGATAATATATATATTATTAAATTAAGAAAAAAAGGCTAAATTAATTAATATATATATTAATATCTTAAGCTATTAGGATTTAATAGTATTAATAAGTAATAAAATAATATAAGGTTAAATATAAAGAATTAAATTATATAATTATAAGTAAATAAATTAAATAAAGAAATTATATATTTTTCTTTAAGTAAATTATAACCTTAATACTACAAATAATATTAATTTAATAAGAGATTTTAATTTAATATATATATTATTAAATATATAAAGAAAATAAACCTTAAATATTTTTAATTTCCTTTATTATCTGCCTTATTAAATTTATATAATATACCCTTAAGGACTAATTAAATTAATATATATATTATTTTACTAAGCTACTTATAAAGTTAGTATATATATAGCTATTTTAACTATAAGTATAAGCTATATTATAGCAGGGATTAAAGCCCCTACTTAATATATTATATCTTATTATTATAGTATTTAAATTATCTAAAAAGGTATAATATTAAGGATTAATTAAGCTAGCTATTAATTAACTATATTATAAAGCTAGCTAGTAAACTAGTTCTTATTAATATTATATCCCTGGTATTATATTATTATAATTATTAAAGCCCTAATAGGAATAAAATTAGTATTATATATTATTTATAATTATATTTATATTAAAAGATTAATATTTATATTAGCTCCTAGAGGAGTATTCTAGGCTATTTAACTATTAATATTAAATATATTATAGGCTAGCTATTAAACTCTTAGATTCTCTTAGCTATAAAGAATAAGATAGGAAATAAGAGGATAAAAGCTTATTACCTTTTTTATTCTTTATTTAGTCCCTAAGTGCCTAAGAAGGCTATTTATATTAATAATAAGTTATAAAATAAATTAATTATTTTAATTTAAAAAGAAAAAGTAAAATATAATTTAAGTATTATCCTTAAAGATCTTAAAGTTATTATTCTTATTATTATTAGGAGTTATTATTAAAGATTATTAAAAATTATTAAAGACTATTAAAGAGATAATTATTATAAGCTTAAAGATTTATTAAATTACTTAATATCTTAAAGAAATATATTATATTAAGGAAAGAAAATAAAGAATTTATCTTCTAATTTATATATTTATTTACTAATTAACCTATAATCTTATTATATAAATTAAAAGTAATAAAAGGATTATTTATATAATATAACTAAAAGCAGGATAATAAATAATTTATATATAATATCTTCTTTTATTAATTTAGGTATTATAATAGAGCTTTTTTCTTCCTCTTAATATTATAAATTAATAATTATTCTTATATAATATTATAAATTAGAAGGTTATATTACTTTTATATTATTTATAATAAATATAGGCCTAATAGTATATTAATAATATAAGATATAAAGTAATAAGTAGTTATAAAGATAGAAAATATTTATTAATGGCTATCTTAATTATAAATAGTATTATTATTAAATAGTAGTTATATATTTAATCTAAAGTCAGAGATTTAGCCTTATCTATATAGCCGGCTATGTAATAAGTATGTGATATTAATTGCATAGCCGGCTGTGCAGGTATGACTCGCCCAGAGCGTGGCTTGTGGGTTATTAAAGGCTTCCGGACTTAGAGGCGACTAATTCCAAGCTGCATCCATCGAGCTAGAGCGATCATAAAGAAAACTATAAAGCAGCCTCCACTAGCCTGTTGAGGAGGAATATCACAGCAAGCATAATCTCATATTCTTACAGCAACACTACCCATCATGACAGTCGACTACAAGTTCGAGGGTTGGTTAGGCAAAAGCTCTGACTCGGCTGGCGGCAAGATGGAATGGGGCGAATACGAGCCCAAGCAATGGACCGAGTACGATGTCGACATTCAGATTTCGCATTGCGGAATGTGTGGCTCAGACCTTCACGTCCTGGGTTCCGAATGGGGCGCAACTGATTATCGTGGGTTACAGTCCTGTCTGTCCCCTTGGCTAGAAAACTTTTTACTGAACTCAAATAGCATGCTGTGTCGGGTAAGCCTATGTCTTGCATACCAGTTTCTTTCCAGTGTAGTGGAAATTACACCAACTCGTTAGTATATCTCAGTGGCATGCTGACACCAGTTCCAGTCATGAAATCGTCGGCAAGGTTGTCAAGGCCGGTAACAACGTCGGACATCTATCTGTGGGCGATCGCGTTGGTGTTGGTTCTCAAGCAGGATCTTGTCAGCGGCCTAGTTGCCCAGAATGTTCTACTTGCAAACAGAATTATTGCTCGGAGTTCGTCATGACTTATGGCGCTGCTTGGCCTAATGGTGAAGGCAAGGCAATGGGTGGATATGCGAATTACTATCGTGGAAATGCTGCCTTTGCCTTTAAGATCCCCGAAGGTCTTCGTTCCGAATATGCTGCGCCAATGCTATGTGCTGGAATCACGGTTTACTCTCCGCTCCGTCACCACAACTGTGGTCCCGGGAAGACTGTAGCTGTGATCGGTGTAGGAGGACTGGGACATTTCGCTGTGCTTTTCGCTAAAGCTCTTGGGGCGGATAGAGTCGTCGGCGTCTCGAGAAAGTCTTCTAAGAGGGATGAAGTGCTTAAACTCGGGGCGGACGATTACGTTGCGACTGATGACGAACAGGATTGGGCTACGAAGTATGCACGGTCCTTTGATCTTATAGTCAATACTGTTTCGAGCAGCAAAATGCCTCTTGATGGGTATATATCGCTGCTCAAGGTCGAGGGCACCTTGATTCAGGTTGGGTAAGTTAACAGTGCATATTAATTGTTACTGCAATGGTTTGGATACGTCTAACTCTTCTACTATAGTAATCCCGATGGAGGGATGTTACCATCAATCAGTGCCTTTGGTCTATTGGCTGCTGGCAGACAGATTGCCGGCAGCGGGTGCGGATCACCCGCGCGAATTAATGAAATGCTTCAACTTGCCGCTGAGAAGAATATCAAGCCATGGATTGAGATGAGACCACTAGAGGATGCTAATCAAGCTCTTATTGATCTTGAAGATGGAAAACCTCGTTTTCGATATGTCTTGGTTAATAAGGAGAATCTATAGTTAGTTTTTTCTATAGGCACTTCATAGGGACGCATCAAGAATTGATAGGGGCGCATCTGCCTTAGGCACGCTCCAGCTTTTATAACACCTGATTGGGCCAACTTTTCCAGACTCATAAATACTTCCCCATGCAGGCGGTGAAGCCAGCTCTCTTAACTAACCTAGTTCTTCCCAGCCCAGAGGCAACTACGTGGCCGACCTCGTCTATGCTCGGATGGTGCCTTGCTCCTGGCTTGTTGACTTGCTTCTAATTCCGGCCCGATCACTGCCGACTTGTTTCGACTACTGTATCCGCCCACCTGGCGAGAAAGGGAGTATGCAGCTCGTCAAACAGCTTGATCAGTGCCGCGGTGGGAGTATAACCACTCAACTTGTCTCGATTGATGAGAGCCGGGGCGTTATAGATGTCCCTCTGCGTGAAGATTGACTCGCGGTGCTGCTCTTGGGCTACAGCCCGTACGTCACGGGCCCGAATACCGGCCCGACGGCTCATCGACTCAATGGTTGCCAGACATGGCTATATAAGGACTTATATGAACATGCATGAATATGTTTATATTCATATCCATATAACGTGGTTGATAAGCGAGCCGACCGGACAAGCAAGCCGACCAGCACAATGTACAGCTAAAAATAACTTAACGTAACGTACATGATAAGCATGCGTGACAAACAAGCATGCGTGACAAACAAGCATGCGTGACAAAATCTCAGTCTTCAAAAAATCAAAACCACCATAAAAACATAATAAACCACTAGATCAATTGAAACTAATCGCTGCGTTCTCATTCAGACATGGCAACGACGATCTGACATCTTCTTGCATTATGTCCGGCCTTACCGCACGTTCCACAACGCCTTTCCTTTGCTCATGCAGACCCTTCCTGACCACCACCTCTCGACGATTCGGCCACTACCTGCGTATCACCATCTATTTAATTAATTACCTGCCTTCCTTGCTCTATTATTATTATACCTCCTTGCTGTAGTTAGGTTCTTTTTACCCTTCGCCGCCGGCTAAGTATCTTATTTGCTTACCGAAGATATTAAACCTTAGCTATTAATAAGGCAACCTTATGTATTACCGCCTTAGTTCCTTTAGAAAATAACTTTAATACTTCTAAAATTAACTCTACAGAGCTACTCTGGTGCCGCCTGATATATTTCTTAAGGTATTTAGATTATAATCCGGCCTTAAGCATGGTCTTTAGGGTCTTTAAGACCCAAGCTATTAAGAAGCCAGCCTCCTCCTTAACTAGTATAGGGGTCTATAACTATATATTAAGCTTTAATACTATACTTTCCAGGTCAAGAGGAATAAGCCTAGCCCCTTTAAATACTGCCTTAATATTTTCCTTTATTATAGTGGCCTAATTATAATAAATATAGTTTTAAATAAGGAAACTAGTCTATACTAGGTTTATATTTATAAATAGCATAGGGTATTAATACTAAGTAAGTTAGTTATTATATCTCTTAATAATTAAGTAATATATATTAGGCTTATTAATATAAAGAAGTCTTATTAATAGCTAGTAAGTTAAGTTCTATTTAGTATTAAATAAATATATATATACTAAAGGGAGCTATATAGCTTAATATAAATTAAATATAATTTAAGAGCTAAATCTTATAGGATTATTAGTAATTTATAGTAATTTAATCTTAAAGTATTATAATTTAAGTAATTTAAATAGAAAAGGATTATTATAAGGAGAAGTAATCTTAATATAATTAGTAGAAATTATAAGGGCTATATAATATAGGCGCAGGGGTTATAATATAATATCTCCACTCTGTTAGGTCTTATCCTTAAGACCTATATATCTCCTTATTTTTATATTAGGCTTTAGTAAATATTAACTTTCTTTCTTAGTTATTTTTCCTAGTATATTTTACTAATTATTATATTATAGAATTTTTTATTAAAATTATATAAGACTTTAAAGTATATCTATTTAGTAGATTTAATTATAAAATTTAGTTTTAATATTATATTTTATTCTTTTTATAAGGCTAAGGGCCTTTATTATAAAATAATTAAGTATTTTTCTTATTATTCTAAGTATACCTATTAGGGTTATTTTTATAATATTTCTAATATCTTAATTATTTATTATATATCCTTCTATTATTTATATTATTCTTCCTGCTAATAATCTTTAATTTCTTAGTTAAATTAGGAATTTAACTATTTAAAATAGCTAAAAAAAGAGGCTAAGGAAAAACTTCTTAAAGCTTAGTAAGAAGTTAATAAAGCTATTATAAGACTATCTTATATTTATTATATAAAGTATTTATTATAAAAATAAGGTATTTAATTTATTATTAATAATTTAAATTCTTCTATAGGTAATATTATTACTTAGGAGGAGGATATAATAATTCTAGATATTTAATCTTTTAGTAATACTAATATTATAAACTAGAGTCTGGTTTTTAATTCTTTTATTTTTAATATTACTAGTAGAAGTTCTTTAGAAGTTATTAGGTATTTATAAGGTATTTTAGTAGTTCTTATATATTTTTACTTTTTAGGTAGTTTTTCTACTTAATTAAATATATAATTTATTTATTAATTTTATTTATATCTCTAATAGCTTTTACCTTATAAACTTCTAGTCTTATAATTTATTATAATTTATTTCTAGTTCTAATATATATTATATTTACTACTAATTTTAATATTAAGATATAATATATTAAGCAATATTAAATTATTAGAGGTAAGTCTAATTTATAGATATTTTTTTTTTATTTAATTTTAATTAGTTTAAAATATTTATAATCTAGCTTATAACTTAGTTAGTTTATTTTAATATTTTTAATAGATAGGTAAATTATATTCCCCTTTAAGAAGGTTAGTCTTTTTAACCTCTTAGGGTTATAATATTATTATATTTATTTTCTAATATATTTAAGTTTTATTTTTATTTCCTTATATAGGTTTTTTAACTTATTACTTTTAATTATAATAGCTAGGTTAATTAATTTAAGTTTTTATACTTTATAATAAGTATTTAATATAAATCTAAAATTTATATTTAATAATATAAGCTTTATATTTTTATTATAAGTAGTATTATAGGCTAGTTAGGTATATAATAGCTTTTTAACCTAATTATCTTATTTATAGTTAATATAATACTATAGGTATTATTTTAATACTTAGTTTATTTATTTTATTTATTTATTTATTTAAGAATTAAAAACTATTAAGAGTTAATAATTTAATCCTAAATATAATATAAATACTTACTAAAACTTTAATATAAAGGTAGGTTTTCTATCTAATAGGATTTCCCTTAGTAGTCCTTTTTTTTTTACTATCTTATTATAGAAAATATAAGCTATAATTTTTATATTTATTACCTCTTTATAAGGTAAGTAAATAAAGAATTTTATAAGTTTATTTATAATAATTATAATATTATTATAAAAGATTCTAATTAAGGGTTTTTCTAATAATAATAATTTAGTTATAAAGTTTATTATAATTAAGCTTTATAATTATTTTATTACTTCTAATAGTTATAGTTTTTATATAATTTATATTATTATGCCTTTATCCTTATATATAAGTTATATTATTTAATTATTTTTTTTACTTTTTTTCTCTAGACTTTATATTCTTATTATAATAGTCTTTTAAGGGTCTTAATAACTTCTTAGTATTTATATAGTAAATATAAGTAGAATATATAAAGGAAGTTATATATTTTATTTTCTAGGATTTCTCTTATTAGTGCTATTTATATTTATTTTAATATTTATATTAGTTATATAAATTAGTACTTTTTTTTTTTTAATTTTTCTCTAAGAGTTATTTTTTAATCTTAGGTATATTAATATTATAATCTAGTTATTTATTAATTATATCTGCTTTTTTATTATTTAAACCTTTTTTATAAATAATTATAAAGTTAAATTTATATAAGTATTTAATATAATATAATTATTACTAATTAAGTTCTTATATTATAATAAAATATAAAATATTTTAATAATTAATATAGATTTTAATTTAATATATACTTCCTATAAGATAATATTTAAATTCCTTAAAGTAGTTAATAATTACTAAGAACTCCTTATTATAAATAAGGTAATTAAGTTTTAATTTATATAGCTTATATAAATAAAATATAATAAGGTATAACTTACCTTAGTTATTATATTTATTATAACCCCTGCGCCTATATTATATATACCCCCTAATTTCCACTAATTACACCAGGATTACTTCTCCTTATAATAATCCTCTTTTATTTAGATTACTTGGATTATAATGCTTTAAGACTAGATCACTATAGATTACTAGTAATCCCTTAAGATTTAGCTCCTAGATTATATTTAATTTATACTAAGCTATATAGCCCCCTTTAGTATATATATATTTATTTAGCACTAAATAGAACTTAACTTACTAGCTATTAATAAGACTTCTTTATATTAATAAGCCTAATATATATTACTTAACTATTAAGAGATATAATAACTAACTGCTTAGTATTAATGCCTTATATTATCTATAAATATAAACCTAGTATAAATTAGTTTCCTTATTTAAAACCCCTTTTATTATATATTAATAGCTCTTATTTAGAATATATTATATTAAATAACTAAGTAATATTATACTATTAAGATATCTAGTAATACTAATATTAGATTAGTATCTCCTTATACTAGAGTATTACTTAGTATAGCTAAACTTATAGCTAAAGTCTAATAGTTATATAATACTGTTTATAACCTATAGATATAAGTTAATAAATAATAGAATATTATACTAGCTAATAATACTAATAAATTATAAGGCTATAACCTTAGAGAAGTACTTAAGCCCCCTAAGCCGAAACCTTTTAAAGGTTAGATAACTAATATAATCCTATTTCTTACCTAAATAAAAGGATATTTTTGCCTATTCCTAAATAAACTAGATATACCTATAAAAAAGCTATTATTTACTACACCTCTAATCTAGGGAGATACTAAGGATTAGTTTAAACCTATTATAAAGAATTACCTAGAAAATAAAGAAAACCTTTAGGACTAAAATACCTAAAATATCTTTAGAGATTAAGAGAATTTTAAATAAGTACTTAAGGATAACTTTAAAGTAGTTAATAAAAAATAATAAGCTACTACTAAATTACTTATACTTAAGCAGTATAAGTTATATATTATATACTTAGCTAAGTTTTAATAGCTTACTGCTAAAACCTAGTAGGATAATAAGTCTTTTATAGAAATTTACTATTAAAGCTTAAAAAAAGATATTAAGGATAAATTATACCTAGCTAATAAACTAAATAATCTAATTATATATATTACTATAGTAATTAAGATTAATAAATAATAATATAAATATAGAAAAGAGAAAGTAAACTATAAGAGGGGTAATAACTTTAACCTATATTATCTTAACTAGTAATATAATAATAATAACTAAGGTAACTCTTAGAACTAAGGATAGTAATAAGGTAATTAATAGAATAATACCTTATATAGTATATAATTAAGACCTATAATACTTAGAGCGACTTAGCTAAGTAATAAATATTATAAATAAGATATATTTAAATATAAATATTATAATTATAACTAGTTTAGATATATAATATATATCTGCCTAGAACTAAGAAGAGCTAGGGACCTAAACTAAGGTAGGTAAACCCTAGGACTAATTAGATAATAAGACCCCTAAATAGCTATATATACTTAGATACTAGGGATAACTAGAAGTAATTATAAAATAATTCTAAACTATATAATTATATTTATAGAACCTAAACCTAAAAGTTAACCTAAAAGATAGCTTAGGGTATTAACTAAAAAGGAGAAAAAATAATAAAGAATAAAAAGGAATAAAGTAAATAGCTGGTATTACTATAAATATATATAGGACTTAAAGAAGAAGGAATATTAGTAATAAAAATAATAAGAAAGAAAGTAAAAGAAAAAAAAAGATACTAAAAAGAATAACCTTAGAGAACCTTAGATTCTTAGAGTTATTAGGGAAGGAAAGATAAACCCCCCTAAGAATAAAAAATAGGCTTAGTTATCTAAAATGATAAATAATATCCCTATAAAAATAATTACTTAGTAAGATAGATTAACTATTATAATAGATATTAAAAAGGGATATATTAATAGGTATAAAGCACTTAGGCTTACTAAAATAGCACTTTAATAGAAGAAAAAAGTTATTAGATAAGAATAAGAAGTAGGAACTAGGATATATACCTACCATTACTAACACTCCTAAAGTATAAGATACAGGGGAGGTATAACATAATTAACTATATAATACCTCTATAAAGAAGATAAATAACTTAAAAATAAGTAGAAATAACCCTATAAACTACTATGTAATAAAGTTAGAAAATAAATATACCTATTACCTAAAGATAGGTATATCTAGGGAGCTAAGAAATATAAAAATACTAAGAAAGTTAAAAAAATATATATTAAAGCTTACTATTAATATAATACTATAAACCTATTATATTAGGAATAAAAGTTTAATAAAGATAATAATATTAGAATATTATTAACTAACCTAAGTTATAAAGATATTTTATAGGTATTATATAAGTACTATTAGTATAAATACTATTAATAAAATAAGGAAGATAATAATTACTTTCTAATAGTAATACCTAGCATATCTAATAATAACCTATATTATAAATAAAAAATATAAGGATATTTAATATACTACTAGTATAAAAACCTTAGAGTAGCTATATTATAATTTAACTTAATATATTATAAATAAATCTATAAGATAAAAAATCTACTAGAAGGAATTAAGTACTTCTAATAATTAATTAAAGAAGCTAAAAAGGAGTTTAAAGAAGTAACTTAAGGAAAATATATCTATAAGAAGGAAGAAATTATAAATTAACTCTAAGAATAAAAAAAGAAATATTAAGAAAGAACTACTAAAGGATAATATAACTACTTAATAAAAAGATAAATTAGTATTAAATAAATTAACTACCTAATAAAATAGCTATTACCTAATAATACTAGCTTAAAAAGTATAGAAGAATTATAAAGATAATAAGAAGCAGATAAACTCTACCTAAGCCTTAAAGAAGCTATATAGAGAAATAATAAATATAAATATACTTATATAAATAAAGGAGGATATAAAGGGGAAAACTGCCCTAGTATTCATAAGGATAGGCTAAGAGGAGTAATCCCTAAAAGAAATAAAAGTTATAAATAACCCAGATAAGGAATTATATTAGACAAATAAGATACGGAATTAAAAGAATATTTCTAGTAATAACTATTTAATAAAGAATTTATTAATAACTACCTTAATAGAGAAGGATATAATAATAATAACTATAAATAAATATACTAAGATATATTAGGAAAAGTTATATACTATCTGTAATAAAGTATTAGATAGGCAAAGAATAAGGATAAGAATAACTTAAATTAATAAATACTCTAGGATTATATAAAAAACCTATACTAAAATGCCTAATACTAAAGGTTTAAATTAAGGGAAAGTGGTTAAATACTTAGATTAATTATAGAGCTAAATAAAATTTTATTAACCTAAAAGTAATTATATAGCTAAAATTATTATAGAGAAAGAAGAAAGATACCTATTTGCTAATTAACGCAGAAGGATAACTATTTAATTATAATAACAGAATTATAAATTAAGAGATTAATTACCTTAAGGTCTTTATCTAAGGAAAGAATTAAGGAATAGATTTTAATATCCTTTTTTTAGATAAGGAAGTAAATATCCTCCTTAGTATAAATTAGCTATAAAAGAAGAACCTACATATTAACTAGAGGACTGGCTAAGTTACCTTTTCTAGTAATACTAATAGTAATAATAAAATAATTATAATAAATAATAAGAGATCTTAAACCCTGACCGAAGAGGATAGTAAGAGAAAGCATAAAGCAAAGAATTTATTACCTCTAATAAGAGCATAATATAAGTATATAAAAGGCAAAAAGTAATAAAACTATTAAATCTTAAGTCTCCTTAGAACCTAATTATATAACCTAAATAAGTAATTAAAGCTATAAAAAAAAATCAAGGAAAAAAAATAATAAGATAGACTTAAGAATATCCTAGAAGAATATTATATCTATAAGAAACTATTTAAAGAAGAACTTAAAATAAAGGTATTATAGCATAGTTACTAGGACTATAAAATATAACTTAAAATAGATAACTTATTATTCTAGAAGATTTATAACCTTAATAAAAAAGAACTTAATACCTTAAAGGAATACCTAGAAACAGAATTAATAAAAGGAAATATTAGGATATCTACCTTATTAGCAGGATTTCTAGTAATATTTATTTTTAAGAAGAGTAGGAAACTATAACTTATTATAAATTATAAGAAGTTAAATACCCTTATAATTAAGGATAAGACCTTACTCCTGCTTATTATAGAACTTAAGGACTGCCTATAAGGCAAATAAATCTTTACCGCTTTAGATCTTAAGGGAGCTTATAATCTAATCTGCATTAAGGAAAGAAATAAGTAGAAAATAGTATTTAAAACTAAGTTTAGACTTTTTAAATATTTAATAATACTATTTAGACTTACTAATGCATCTGCAATATTTTAGTAGATAATTAATAATATACTTTAATAGTACTTAGATATCTTTATAGTATATTACCTAGATAATATCTTAATCTTCTTAGATAATAAAAAAGAATATAAGGAATATATCTATAAGGTTTTAAAAGCCCTATAAGATACTAACTTATTAGTTAAATTAGAGAAAAGTTACTTTTATATAAAAAAAGTAGACTTCCTAGGATATATTATTACCCTAGGCAAAATTAAAATAAAATAAAAAAAAATCTTAGTAATAATAAATTAGCTAAAACCTACTATAATTAAGGAAATACAGAGCTTCTTAGGCTTTACTAACTACTACTAATAGTTTATTAAAAACTTTAGTAAGATTATAAACCCTCTTATAGAATTAACTAAGAAGGATTAAAGATTTATTTAGTTACTAAAAGCTTAAGAAGTATTTAAATAACTATAATAAGCTATCCTTAGTAAACCTATATTAGTTATATTTAACCTTAATAAGGAAATAAAACTAAAGACTAACTTATTAGACTTCGCACTAGGAGGATAAATTAGTTAATATAATAACTAAGGCAAGTTATATCCTATTATATTTTATTTATATAAGTTATATAAACTAGAACTTAATTACCTTATCTATAATAAGGAATTTCTAGTAATTATTAACTACTTTAAGGAATTTAAATATTACCTTATAGGAAGTATATATTAAATTAAGGTCTATACTAATTATTAGAATATTTTATACTTTACTATAATATAAGAGCTTAACTAATAATAATTATACTATGCTAAATACTTATATAAATTTAACTTTATAATTATTTATAGAAAAGGATTAAATAACAGAAGAGCAGATATAATTAGCAGGCAACTAGACTATAATACTAATATACCTAAGACTAAGGAATAACTCCTAGAGAAAAATCAGAAAGGAGAGTACTAATTTATATAGCTAATATAAATATTAAGATAGATATAAATAATACTAATAAGAGAAATCCTAGAAAGTAAAGTATATAACTTTCTTTATAAATTCTACTTATATCTACTATATAGATACTAAGGAGTTATTAAGACCCTTAAGTGACTATTATAATAAGGATATAAAGTCTAGAAAAAAGAAGTAGAAAAAACAATTAAGTAATATAACCTATGCATAAGGATAAAGGCATAATAATATAAACTATATAGAGAATTATAACTATTAGAAGTAGTAAAATAACTATAAAGCTTAATTATAATAGATTTTATAACTAAATTACTATTATTAGAAAAACCCTTAATTAGAATCTTCTATAATAGTATTATAGTTATTATAAATAGACTTATAAAATTTTCTATTTACTTACCCTATAGAGAGGTAATAAATATAGAAATAATAACTTATATCTTTTACGATAAGGTAGTAAGAGAAAAAGGACTGCCAAGGGAGATCCTATTAGATAGAGGACCTACCTTTATATTAAAGTTTTAGTAAGCACTTATATTATATTTAAGATTAAATTATTAACTCTTAATAGTATTTAGGCCCTAAATAAATAAATAAATAAAACAAATAAACTAAGTACTAAAATAATACCTATAGTGTTATATTAACTATAAATAAGATAATTAGGTTAAAAAACTATTATATGCCTAACTAGCTTATAATACCGCCTATAATAAAAGTATAAAACTTATACTATTAGATATAAATTTTAGATTTATATTAAATACTTATTATAATATATAGGAACCTAAATTAATTAACCTAGCTACTATAATTAAGAGTAATAAATTAAAGAACTTATATAAGGAAATAAAAATAGAACTTAAATATATTAGAAAATAGATATAGTAATATTATAACCCTAAGAGGTTAAAGAGACTAACCTTCTCGGAGGGAAATATAATATACCTATCTACTAAAAATATTAAAATAAACTAACTAAGTTATAAACTAAACTATAAATATCTTAGACTAGTTAAAATTAAATAAAAGAAAAAAAAAGATATCTATAAGCTAGACTTACCCCTAATAATTTAATATTACTTAGTATATTATATCTTAATACTAAAATTAGTAGTAAATATAATATATATTAAAACTAGTAATAAACTATAATAAATTATAAGACTAGAAGTTTATAAGGCAGAAGCTATTAAAGATATAAATAAAATTAATAGATAAACTATATATTTAATTAAATAAAAAAACTACCTAGAAAGTAAAAATATATAAAAACTACTAAAATACCTTATAAATACCTAATAACTTCTAAAGAACTTCTACTAGTAATATTAGAAATAAAGGAATTAAAAACCAGACTCTAATTTATAATATTAATACTACTAAAAGATTAAATATTTAGAACTATTATATCCTCCTCCTAGGCAATAATATTACCTATAGAAGAATTTAAACTATTAATAATAAATTAAATACCCTATTCCTATAATAAATACTTTATATAATAAATATAAAATAGTCTTATAATAGCTTTATTAACTTCTTACTAAGCCTTAAGAAGTTTTTTCTTAGCTTTTTCTTCTGCCTATTCTAAATAATTAAATTTCTAATTTAGCTAAGGAATTAGAAATTATTAGCAGGAAGAATAATATAAATAATAGAAAAAGATATATAATAAGTAATTAAGATACTAAAAGTATTATAAGAATGACCTTAATGGGTATACTTAAAATAATAAGAAGAATACTTAATTATCTTATAATAAAGGCCTTTAGCCTTATAAAAGGAATAAGGCATAATATTAAAACTAAATTTTATAATTAAATCTATTAAATAGATATACTTTAAAGTCTTATGCGATTTTAATTAAAGATTCTATAATATAATAATTAGTAAAATATACCAGGAAAAATAACTAAGGAAGAGAGTTAGTACTTACTAAAGCCTAATATAAGAATAAGGAGATATATAGGTCTTAAGGATAAGACCTAACAGAGGGGAGATATTATATTATAACCCCTACGCCTATGTTATATATACCTTATAATTTCTACTAATTACACCAGGATTACTTCTCCTCGTAATAATCCTTTTCTATTTGGATTACTTAGATTATAATACTCTAAGACTAGATCACTATAGATTACTAGTAATCCCTTAAGATCTAGCTTTTAGATTATATTTAATTTATACTAAGCTATATAGCCCCCTTTAGTATATATATATTTATTTAGCACTAAATAGAACTTAGCTTACTAGCTATTAATAAGACTTCTTTATATTAATAAGCCTAATATATATTACTTAACCATTAAGAGACGTAATAACTAACTGCTTAGTATTAATGCCCTATGCCATTTATAAATATAAACCTAGTATGGATTAGTTTCCCTGTTTAAAACCCCTTCTATCACACTAGGTAGTTAGTGCTATAGTATATATAATAAGGGCAGTTATAATATAAGGACTTATAAGTATATTCTTAAGTTATTTATAGAGGAGTTTAATAAGTAAAGGTGGCCCTTTTTAAGCTGTAATTTAAGCTTTTTAAGCTATAACTTAAAAAGGTTAAGGAAAGTAAAGTATTAACTTATCTAGAGCGCTTACTTATTAACTATGTTATCTTATTATATAATAATTTAAGATAATAAAATATTTAATATTTAAGTTATATTATAATTAAGGGCTAAAAAATAATATATAATAGATTTTTTAACCTTATTAATAGTAATTAAATTATTTTCTAGGCTATTATTAAATATAACTTATATATTATTTTCTATAATAGTGGATTTATTATAGATTTCTATCTGTGGTATTAACTTATAATTAAAATCTTACTAAGGTATTTATAACTATTTTAACCTTGCCCCTACTTATAATACTAATATTATATTAGCTGCTAAATTATATTCTAAGACTAGTACTATATTATTATTATTATTAGTAAGAAATATATTTATAATAAAGGGGCTACTTAGGTAGACTTTAAGGATAGCAGGAATAATAATAAACTAGAGTAGTATAAGGCACCTAATAACCTAACTGCCTATTATACCGGCCAGATAGCCGCCAACTATGGCGTCATAATCGATATACTAAAGCATTTAATAGCCAAGCCTCTAGACATATTTAGGCAGGTAAGTCATCGTTAGCATAAGTTCCTCGGCTATAACGCGCAGCATATGTCGGCCTCACAGCCGCTGCTGCCCACCTCGGTCTCGAAGCATAAGGGTAGGGCCGAGTCCGGCGCAGAGATGTGCTAACCTCCTGTAAAGTAGAGGAAGAACTTTCTGTCTGATATTGTCTTGAGGATTATTAATTGTAAAGATCTCATCTCCTGTGCTTCTTAGACTAATCGCAAATATCTGCACATCGACCGGCATCTTCCACGTCTAGAATCACTGCATCTATATAAAGATGTACAGACTTCTACATCAACCTCCACTAACAGAGGACATTCGACCGATGATTGTTCTGCGACGCATCGCTCCGCCGAGTTCTGCAAGATCATTATAGACATTCCATGTTGTATTAAAGTCATATGTAACATTATTAGTCCTTCACTAGCTTGAAGAAGTTTTCTGTTATCCCATCATTAGTTAACCAGTTACTCTACATACTCTCCTTGGATGAGGTACTATCACTCTCTCCATCGCCCACCACGACTGTAGTCTCAACTGTCTTTGTGATTCCATGAGGCCCTGGATAAGTAGCTAGATGTACCTGAGACCCATTGTTGCCCTTATTAGTTTCTGGCTCCTTGCCCATCCTGCTCATGAGATTGTTACCACTCCTGGGTGCAGCAGGGCCGCTGCTCACAACGACACGAGAGGTCAGACCATAAGCGGTTGAGTTAGACTTGTCTCTGCTACTAGAGTACCAGCCTTCGCTTCGACTGTGCGTGCCGCTCTTGACAACTTTAGAGATGAGGTTGGCCATCATAAGCTCAATATAGAGCTTGACCATGTATGCGAGAGGGGCGAACTGGACGTATCTATACACATGTTAACCCATTCGTGATGAGCTCGCTTGGTGCTCACTTACAAGTAAGGATCCGGCAAGCTCAAGAAACCTAGCAGCAAGATATCCATGGATGTCGAGATAAAGACCATGCCAGCGTTGAAATTAAATAGCCTCCAGTATTTGCCCAATCCATCGGCAATTAAGCGGTAGCGGACCAGATATAGGAAGTACAGGTTAAGTGCCAAGTCGATGATAAGGAAGAAGGACTTTTCTGCCTTCTCAAACACCATATTGGTATATTTCTGGGAATCTGTGGCCGTGTCGAGATGCGCGACCGTCCAGATGTAGCAGACGGCGATGTTGACAACTCCAATACAGAGTACGAGGCCCCATTTCAAGTACTTCGCTCGGCGTCTGTTGGTCATAATCAAGGCGACTCGGTTGGCAATGATTTGGGGTAAGAGCTGTGTCTGAATGGACCAGAGAGCAACAGTGGCAAGGAGAAATCCAAGGCTAATGCCAGATGGTGAGCAAAGAACGCCGTTGATATGGCAAAGAAAGGGCTACCTACTTTCCGGGTATGATGCCATTGAGGTAAAGAAATGTAACCAAGGCAAATACAAAATTGACCCATATCTCGATCCAGATCATATATACGTAGGCATTGCGAAGGCTGTGAGTGCGTTTCCAGATTGCTCTCGTTTGTGATATGGCCTTTGAGGAGGCAAAGACGAAGACACCTAGGAAGAGGCCATAGTAAATCGAAGCCAGATCAATCATATTGGACTATAGAACATTATTTATTGAAAAGATAAAGAGGGGCCGTACGAAAGAATCTAGAATGCGTGATACTCAGTACTATATACGTAGGTGGTCATTTGGACCCCGAGTCATAGAACACTCCACGTCTCAGCTAACCATTGACCGACCGGTATGTGGATTAACGTTACGCATTACTCGGCAGTGTGAATCCGCCAAAGGTTTGATGGGGCAGATTTCTAGACCTTGTTTAGATGATGATATTCACCGCTAACAAAAAAACGTTTGGTAGGGCAAGGCACTAGCAACGCTCAAACGATGGTGCAAAAATCTGCAAGGGGCTGTCCAATGCCGACCAAGATACCAAAGACGCTACGTCCCAAGATGGCAAGTCTGACAGAGTAATGCTGGCGCTCAACATGGAGATCGCCAGTACAAATAACTTGGGTATGTCAGTAATCTCAACGAGTCAGCTAGCGCTTTCATAAACTTTATCTTGTTATCAAAGCCAATAGAGTCGACAAACATGCATTAAATGACAGGCCAACCTGGCGTATTATTGGCACGCACAGGCTTTTTCGAAAACGACAGCGATCTGTGTCAGGATCTGCAATTGTGTCTAGCTTGTATGGGCGACAGCTCTGTCACTAACATCTCCCATAAGGTCATGAGCAGATACAACATGACTTATAGGGCACCCATCTTGACGGTCATGTCAGCCTCTGGATGATTGAAATGCCAAGAGACAGTATTTTCGGCCTCGAGGCAACGATGACAGACTCAAACTTTAATTTAGACATAACTTCCCACCAACACGGTAAAAGCTTGCCCTGTTTGATTAGGTCCCTTTTCCCTATTCGTTCAGACTCTTGTCAGGGTATCTCAGCAATAAGGCTTATGGCTCACATGAACTTTTGGCAGTCGCTTTCCATCACCAGCTTTGCTTCAGGGCAAACTGCTATATATGGCTTAACCAATACCTGGGCCTATTAATAGCCTTTTTCTCCCTCGGTCTAGTCAAAAATGTTTGAAGCACAACCTTCAAGGTGCAAGTCCAAGTTGATGGGTCAGTAACAGCATACAGGCACGCTAACAGGGAGGACTAATCTACCGGATCAACCCCAAAGCTCCAATGTTACATCAAATCCCCCGCAATCATGGGACCATATAAACGTCGAGGGATCGACATCACAACGGCACCTTGCCCAAACAGATCTCAATTTCAAAGTTTCCGGGTTTTAATTGAACCAAGAAGGTCCCGTTTTTAAATGTCCTGTGCAGAGCGGCATATTCTGTGGCGTACTATACCGCCCTGTCTGAACGAGCTTGGCGTGTTAGCGCTTATACCTGTTCTGTACAGGGATTTGTTGGTTCAAAGTTAAAGAGCTTAGCGGGTTGCTAAAGTATAAATTGCATAATCAGTGTTTGATGATGAGAAACCCAGCTATCAGGACCAATATAAGGATTAGTTCCGGTTGGAGTGCAAAGTTCTCAGGCAATTAACCGAGCCGTAAGTTGGGTCTTATAGCCCTTCTCGGGTCTTGGACCCTGACACGCGGAATTGGCGCCAGGGCTTTCTAAGGCGATACAAAGCTACCCTTCATGCAGAAGAGCTGCCTAATATTACGATGCTAAGGCGATCTACTAGACGAAGATTTCATTGACTTGGACGACAGCCTCAAACTGTCATTTAGTCTTTTCCTTATAATATTATGCGGGCTTTTACAGTTTTCTACGGTGAACTCGTTCAGCCTCAACCTTTACACTAGTGGTGGTCATGGTATTGACATTCGATTCAGAAGAGGCCGTGGCTTTTCACCTAGACGGGCATGTATATCTTGTCTGGAAATCCGGTACCCTGGAGGTGGAGGGGCCCTGACGTACCCTTTTGGTCGGTCGTGGCCTTGACTCTGATTACAAGACAGGGGTCAGTCCATTAAGATAACACATACCAACTCTAGATTATCACACTATAGCAGGGGCCAAGCCGCTAGAAGAGAGTTGCTTAACTATTGACTGTTTGTCAAATCTAGCTTTTGTGACCTTCCTTACACATGCCGTATCCTTGCGGTCTTATGCTGGTGGCCGTGGTAGTATTCATCGTAGTAGCCACGGGAAAAAGGTTCAATAGGTCGACGCCTCACAACAATAAGTTGAGCCAGTGTTGCAGAAATGAACTATAGGCCACGAATAAGCAATTAAATTGAAAATTAATCGCGTAGAAGCTGCATAAGTTGTGAAGAAGTACTTGGTAGAAGTCTTAAGTATCTCCTTATTTTGCAAATCTCTGCCTTCTCATAGCCGCAAAACTTTGGCACCAGTAACAGTCTCCAATCCTCAGGCTTCCATGCCAGATAAGTGAATCACTGAGCTAGACCTGTAACGGTTAGTAACGGCCAAGCCTTCGAGGCAAGTTTGCGCGCTACTATTAAATACCAAGAATATGGCTTCGATTTTCGGCCAAGCATCCGAGGCCCAGAGTACAACACATCATAACTGGATCTGCGTTGGTTTCCTTCACACCAAGGCAAAATTCTTCTATGGCCCCCATGAATTAATGCGGTGCCTTGAAGATGCCGTCCGCTCATTGGCTCTCTTCCCATTCAATATGCACGATAAAGCAACATGGGGCGGAGGCAGGTAGAAAATGGGCCAGCGCGGTAAGGATATTTTACTGCTGTAACCTGTTGGTTTGCCAGCTCCTCTAGACATGGACATCACACCATAAGATCACCGCATTGTTAATAACCAGGGCGACCTTAAACCTATTGGCAAGAACTGGATTGAAGGTTTCTTATGACGAAATCCTTCTGTTAAGACGCTGAGAGGCAAGGCTGTTGATTTCAACCGTTTAGAAGAGGCAGCAACTGAGAAAGTGCAGGATTGCTTCTGGAGACTCCCCCTATCTGCGGTTAAAAAGATCCCTCCACAATATCGTTATAACATGGATGAGACCAGCATAATGGAAGGAAAAAGAAATAACGGGCTTGTTCTCGGTTCATCTGACAATGACTTCGCTCCTTTTAAAGTCCCTGGTGGCAGGTTATGGGCCTCTATTCTTGAAGTTATTAACGCCTTTGGTTTCTCGCTGCCTCCTCTTATTATTTTCCAAGGAATATAGATACAACACCAGTAGTTTCCTGATGATGTAGGGGGATTTGGAGACTGGTATTCTATAAAATCGCAGAGAGGCTGGACCTCTGATGAAATTGCTCTTGAGTGGTTGAAAAAGATATTCATTCCATTGACCAAGCCTGCAGAGGGGCAGCAACCACGCCTCCTTGTCATTGACAGCCACGAAAGCCATGAAACAATCGATTTTATGAGGGAATGTTATCCCATTAGCATACATATTCTATGTTGACCTTCGCATTGTTCACATCTTCTTCAAATGCTCGATTTGACGGTATTTTCAGTGCTTAAAGGGGGCGTACAGAAAGGAAATGCAGCTTATGGGTGGTGGTTGTAATACCATACCCCAGATTCCAGATGCTGGGGAAAAAACGTCATGGTATTTTCCGTTGATAAAGTTGCTCCTGCTATGGATGAGACTGGGACGAGGTTATTGGGCGGGTAGTTTGAAGTGGACGTACGTCACTAACTAAGCCACCGAATCGCGGCTTGCCCACCATTCTGAGATCAGCATACGCAGAGTGCTGTATGTAGTTGTCTAGATAGCTCTGGAGCTATGCCCAGTGCAGTCAAGCTTACGGTTGCGCCGGGGTTCCGGGTCTGCAGAACCAGGAGATCTACTCGATTACTTGGCGAGCCATGGCTGAATCTGTTCGAGATGGTTGGTGACAGTTTGGGTAGACTTTGCCCTCGCACGGTTCGCGCCTCGAGCAATGACTCGATGCAACGTTGCCAAGAGTCATGCCCCATGTACAGGGCTGATAGAGCTAACGGTAGCGGGCTGAGTTATATGGAGACCCTGACTGATTCTTATGTGCCGCTGCAGGTAGAGAAATGACATGTCAAGAAGGTTCATGCATCGCCGCAAAACAACCCGACAGATGGGTTTCTGGTTCCTAGGGCGAATCGAAAGCGGAATAGAAGATCTTGGCTCCTGCAGAGCCCTTTAATAAACCGCACATTCGTGCTCAAACTTGGTTGCACGGGCAGTCATATGATTTCCAGTCCCCGACATCTAATTCTTATCGAGTTCAGTTATGAGTCTTGTGCCGGCGCCATTCTCGCCGGACAAAAGCGCCAAACTACTCCTGAGAATACGAGAATAGGTGTTCAATTTAGACGGAAGTTTCCGAGAGCTGATGGGAAAACAGAGATCAGTTGAGGCGTAACTAAGCACCACGCAACGACTCAGGCACCACAATCGACTGACTCCACGTCATACGTGCGGCATTTGGCGGTGACAGCGACAGGGGCCACATTGGTGTTAGTCGTGCATTTGATAGGCTCGAGGGACTGCTGCAACACGCTGGTGGCAAATTACATATCCTTAACTGCGGGGGAAGTGCGCCGCTGGTGTCTTATGGGAGCCTAGGAGATCTTCTCCGAGCGCTCTTCGGAGCGATTGACTTTTGGCAGGATGCTCCAAGCATAGGCTAAGGCTACACTAAAATCAGGTCGCCGGGGTGGACGAACGGGCTTGGCATTGCCAATCCTGGGGTAAGAGCGGTTTCCGGCCAGCTGCATTACGCAACCTCGGATGTGAAGACGGATGCATAATCTATTGATAAGTGGCAGCATTGAGACGGACTACCGATACATCAGCCGCAAAAAGGTGAACCGCCTTTCGTGAAGGCTCCATTCTTGTCATCAACTGCCTACCAATAGAGAAGAAACCATAACCTAACTTCAGAATCTTTTTCCTTAGAACGCAAGAGAAGCCATATTACCTTACCTCAACAGTCTTTAGTAAACAAACATAATTCTGACTCGAGTACCACGGTCCAGGTACGTAGCGGTTTACCCTGGTGTAAAGCGCCCGCAGTTCCTAGACTAAGAGGGGGGTGCATATGCACCTGAAATACTGGTAACGATCTGCTGTAGTGCACGTCCTCCATCTTCTGCTCTCGTTGAATTGTTTGATATTTTGTGTGCGGGGGTTGATGTTTTCTGTCTTACGTCTAAATTCGTGCCTAGAGTTCCTTCACTGACTTAAATTCTTTTACCCATGTCGTTCTACCTTGTGAGAACTGCGTGAGAAGCATCTGAACTGCAAACAAGATGCTTACGCCTCGTGAGCATGCGACAGCCGTTAACAAGGCACCGATAGTTCGGGCCATGACGGCATTACTGATGGTTATTTCAATTCAGGCTGCTACCATACGAATAGTGACGAGGGTGACGACAGTGGGAAGTCTCAGTTTGGATGATGGACTTGTTGCTGCATCAACAGTAAGAACACTTCTCCCCCGAAGAACACAACATAATGTCACACATTATTGACGTCGACGAATTAGGTCTTGGCTGTTATCCAGTCAATTATCGTCATATTCGAGGGTTCAGCTGGTCTTGGCAAACGTGATGGTATTGATACTGACCAGATTTCTCTTATCCTCAAGGTATATGATATCCTTTATCGACAGATTCTAGATCGCTAGCCAGTTAACAAATCATGTTGAATGCAGAGCCAATACGCATCCAACATTCTGTTCATCACCGTTCTCTTCCTCGCCAAGATCTCAGCGACAAGAACGATTCGGAGTATGGCATCTCGAGAACGTCAACGGTTGGTCCTGATTACTGAAGGAGTCATCAGTCTCTGGGCTCTGGGTTCAATCGTAGCGTCTCTGTTCGAGTGCAGTCTGCCAAAGCCGTGGGACTATATTCACGGAAAATGCTTCAACCGTGTGAGTTGCACTACCTCTTCCTCAGCGCAGTAGCGGTGATCCTTATTTCTAATCGATATAGGCACTTTTTTGGACCGTGGTCGACATTGTCAACATTATGACTGACATTATCGTCACGGGGATCCTGATTGACATGTTCAAGAGTCTTCAGACCTCAAGGTCTAAGAAATTCCTAGTAATTGGAGTATTTGGATGTCGCATTCTGTGAGTTTATCAATTGACAACGAAACCGATAACAGCAGCTGACGGTATCCAGGATTACTCCAGCCATCATCTGCCACATCTACTACTTTCGCAAAGCTACAGACCTTACCAAACCCTTATTCGACATGTGGGCGCCAACTGTAATTGTACAGGTTATACAATGCATGAGCATTATGGTAACATGCGTTCCCTTCCTAAAGCCGTTCATGGATAGCCTTGAATCAGGACAAATGAATGCTGGTGATGGATTGCAAACACGAACCAGGGGCAGCGACTCTCGTAGCCGAACTGACGAGACAGCGCCACGGACTCTTAGAGGCATTACTACTCTAGCCTCAAACGCTTCATACCGGAGGCAAAATTACGAAATGGTCGATGCGGACAATTGGGGCGCAAAAAAGGACAAGGGGACAACAGCCTCAGCCACGGCAGTAACAACGGAGCAAAGTCGCCCTTGGGACGGGCAGAGTCATACGAGTCAGTCGGTACTTGTGCACCAGACGTGGCAGGTAGAGATTGAGAGGCAGAGCAGTACATCGGAGCTTACTGGGTAGCTTATCCTTCTATGCATATAAACGTATTTATATAAGATCATTTCAAACAGCTATAATCACTGTGTTATAGTAACTGAAGTATCATGATCCACGCGACGTGTAGTCACTAATGACTAAATCAGGTATCCTTATTCCAATCTCTATATCGTTTAAATTGACTACTAATACAGCCCATATAAACATAAATGGAGGATTTGTACGGGAAGAAGTTTTTAAGTTATGGAAGCTTCTGTAAATCTCCTGACCTTACTGGCGTGGTATGCCCTCACGATGCCCCTGGTCCCGCCATCTAACTACCTCATCTCATCCCTATATCGTTTAACCGTGTGGCCGCGGCGGGCATAAACTCTGATACTTAACCCCCTACTAGGACCATTTCATGTGAGGGTCGGGTAGGCCGGGCCGTGAGATTAGTGTTGGACGAGCATTAGAGTTCATACCCACCGCCGCCACAAGGCTTGACTACTGACTGATACTCTCTGCCGTGTCACACTGGGGGGAGGCCTAACGGGCGCAAATTACGCCTTTGAGTAAACCCCACCATGGCTGATTCATGCCAAAACGATGAGACAGCGCCATGCAAGAACTAAGTCGACACAGTAGTAGAGTTTATGTACGTATTTGCCATTACGTACCTGGCTGTTCCGCAACAGAAGACTTGGTCCAATATATTATGCTCGATATCCAATAAAAACGAGCTTACTATGTTCCTTATATTCTTTTCCGCGTACATTTCAGTATCACCTCCGATGCCAAATACTGCGTGAACCACTCCCTAATTATTTCATACTCTTTCGTCGTAAGTTATTTCTTGGATTGGGCTCCGTTGGATGGGTGGAAACTTATGACTCTAGCGCCTATTATTTTTCATTGATCTTTGTCTGCAGCACGTCATACAAGATGAGCGTCCGACACGAAAGCCAGGAGCTCAATAACTTGAGCACGGCCAAAACCGTAGCACCCATGGTGTTCAGCAGTTCCAGGTCTACCCGCTTGGATCGCGACGACCTAGATCGCGAACAATTAGCAAGATTGGGCAAGAGATCGGTCCTCAAGGTAGATGCCCTAATACACTCCCTTCTGCTGCTTTATGTACACAGCGTATTATCTCACATTTTTCGACTGGACTTCGAACTAATAATGTTTTTACCAGCGAAACTTTAGTTATCTCTCAATCTTGGGATTTAGCTGTGCCGTCCTCGTGACTTGGGAAGGCATACTCATGAGCTTAGCGCCCGGCTTGGCAAACGGGGGCCCAGGTGGTCTTATCTACGGCTTTACTTTCGTTTGGATTGGTAATCTTAGCGTTTTCTCTACCCTCTGCGAGCTTGTTTCCATCGCTCCTACGTCTGGCGGTCAGTACCATTGGGTGGCAATGTTGGCTCCTCGGTCTTGCTCCAAGTTTCTGAGCTACATCACGGGATGGTTGACTCTGGCCGGATGGCAGGGCACGTGTGCTGCGTCTAGCTACCTCACTGGTACTATGTTGCAGGGTGTCATTGTGTTTATGGTACCTTCATATACCGCTCAAACATGGCAGGGGACATTGATAGCCTGGCTGCTCATCCTTATCGCTATCTTCGTCAACACCGTCGTCAGCTCTATGCTCCCTAAGCTAGAGGGCATGATCTTGATTCTGCATATTGTTGGCTTCTTTGCCGTTCTCATTTCACTGGTTACTTTTGGCGCTAACGGGGATGCCGAGCATATCTTCCTCGAATTTCGCAACACTGGTGGTTGGTCTACTCAAGGTTTATCTTGGTGTGTAGGGCTTCTGGGGAGCGTCTATTCTTTCGTTGGTAAGCGCTCGGCCCCAGTTAATTTGTTCTTTATAGAGAATAGCGACTAAATCTGCTGCTTAGGTGTCGACTGCTCTTTCCACGTAAGGTCCATCCCATATTATGCTCAATTCCTCATCATCCCTTTTTACTCAGGGCAACAGTTAATATGGTGTGCAGATGTGTGAGGAAGTCAAGAACCCTTCTGTGGCTGTTCCCCGATCTATTATAACCAGCATCGTGATTAATGGCTCCATGGGCTTAGCCATAATTATCGCCATGCTGTATGGTGCAACTGATATCGACAAGGCCATCAGCTCTGCCACTGGATACCCTTCCATCGAGATCATCTACCAAGCTACAGGATCTATGGGCGGAACTGCCGCCATCACCTCTTTTATTATCACCATGAGTGTCTCTTGCCTTATTGGCACTATTGCCGCCACTTCCCGTGTATTCTGGTCTTTCGCCCGAGACCACGGTCTGCCATTTTGGCCAACTTTATCCCAGGTAAGAATATCTATGAAATTTGCGGAGCGAGCGAAATATGTACTGTTGCATTATCCTTTGTATTCCCCAGCTGAAATGGAAAATTAGGTCAATTCCTGGACTGGCGTCCCCGTCTGGGCGATTGGCATTACAAGTATCATCTCCTGCCTTCTTGCCCTCATAAATATTGGCTCTACAGCCGTCTACAACGCGATTATTTCAATTGCCGTGTCGAGTCTTTACTCTTCCTACCTTATGGCTGCCAGCCTTCTCCTTTATCGCCGTGTCGGGAAAGGATTCAAGCTTCCAGATCCCAGCGCTTTCCCCGCTCTTGCCGATACGGGCGCCGGTGAAGGCCAAACTTTGGCCTGGGGCCGATGGCATGTTCCTGGTGTTTTCGGGATCATTAACAATACATATGCCTGTCTCTATCTGGCTCTCATCTGGTTCTTTAGCTTCTGGCCTCCTACAGCAAACCCCAACGTAGCTAGCATGAACTTTGCTGTCCTAATAACCGGCTGTGTTTTCATCTTTAGTGTTATATACTACTTGACTTGGGCTAGGCGGGAGTACAAAGGGCCTGTTGTTGAGAACTTGAGTGAATAGAATCAGATCAACGCCGTTGGAGAACGTGGTGTTTTACAGTGATTTTATCGGGAAGGCCTTACGAGGGTAATAGATTGATTGAGAATTAACTTTAACTGCGTTTAGGTCTAAGATGATTGAAGTAAAGTTTCTTTACTGAATAAATAGGCCTGTGCAATTTTAGACGTGACTTTTCGTGCCATTTCAATTTTAATTTCATCAATCATTATTATTGCGCTCTTTCCAGCTGCCCTAAAGTCCTGCAATTTCTTAGCTCTCCTATAAAAACTTATACAAGTGTTGAGAAAGTGGCCCTGTCTACACCTAGATCCTTAACAAGTGCACAGCAAACATCCCAATCTGTGCTTTGCGCAGTCGCAAGACGCGGTAATGGCTTCATCTACGACAATCCCACCCGCTGCCCCGGATCGCTTCGATCTGGGATCTACACTCCCGTCAGCCTGAACCGAGGAGCCCGTGCAGCCCTCTTGCAGAACAGTCCGGCAGCCGTCAGCGGCACCACAGCGAACAGCAACGTCGGCTCCAGTCTGATGTCATCAGCCTCCTGCGTTCTTTACCAAAGGCTCAGGCTAGGGAGATGCTACAGCAACTTCGAGACAATGCTGACTTACCTACTGTCCTCTCCTCTATGCAGGGCAGCGCAGACTCCATGATGCGGCCATCAGACCTGCGTACTGCCCGGGCAATATTGCCACCCACTGGATCCGTCATCGAATTTGAGTTAAGGGCACAGAATAATACGGTCCACCCGAAAGTACTTCCGGTGAACATTTCCAGCTTAATGGGATTGCTGCAGAGGAGGAATAACGATCGGATGAGGTCAGCCCTAAGCAATGCCCCTAACACTTTGCCATCTGTATTTCAAAGCAACTCGGATTGCCTCCAACTTACGAAACCGCGGCATTCAAGCGCTTCAAGCCAAGTCCTAGTACCTAGGCCGTTTCTTTCTGGACAATATTGCGATAGCCGTCTTGAAAAGCTGCGGATCAGCTACTGGACTAAAGTGCCCGTGTCGAACAAACTCGCCGCTACCTTGATATCATTCGACATCGAAACAGACCACAAGATCATGGGCTTCTTCGGTGCAGACGTCTTTCTAGAGGACCTTGTCGAATGTCGCCAAATATTCTGCTCTTCCTTCCTCGTCAACGCTGTTCTATGTCTTGCATGCGTAAGTGTTTCGTTGTTGCAGACTGTTACTAGGTGCTGAAAATGAGCAGCAAGAGTATACGGCTATTAAACCTCATATAAACCTCATACGTCCTGCCGCGTTCAGAGAAGCGGAAATGCTATGGCAAGGAGAGGGATCCGATGGTTCGCTTGTGTCGCTAGCAGCGATGGGAATCTTTAGTGCAGCATGTATTTTTGAAGGCAAAGACAAAACTGGCCAGGAAGTGGCTACGATATTACGCCAGGAGGCTGAGCGATTGGGCGTCTGCAAGAGCTTTGCGAGTAGTTCAACTATAGCTACTCTCGACTTGGGGTCTCCCGAATTGATGAGGGCAACCTCGCAAATTGCTTGGGGAGCCTATAACTGGCTAACGTATGTGATATCAAGTCGAAATCAGGCGTACCTTAACCGTACTATCATAGGATCCATGTCATCTTCTATCATCGCAAACCCATCCGATTTCCTCCGGCTTTACCAATCCCCGGGGATCCTCAGAATTGGGATCTGTCACACGCAGGTTATCCACGTCATCTGGGCACAACGTTCCCTAACACATGCCATCTCAGACGAAACACCAATTTCGGAACGTGTACCATTGGCCTTTGCAGAAGGAAAGTATCGGAAGCTCCTGGAATGGGCTAGCGCCCTTTGGAGTGACATGAAGCGGGTGGAACATTGCACGTCCGATTTGATCTATTCCAGTGGGTGAATTTCAAGCTTATATGGATGACTTGTACATCATTCTAACAACACGACAGTATCATGTTTCATGCCGTCGTGGCCATGATATTTCGCCCGTTCATCGGAACACATCAGATAGCCACCCAAAAGCAATATACGCTGCTTCTATAAACCAGCTCAAAGATCTGGTCTTCTCCTACCGCGCGAATTACCCCGAGGCTTTTTTTACCTCCTACTTCAACCCTAGGCTCTTTACCCTTAGTCTAGCGCTGTTAGAAGATCTTCAGGACCCCTTATGGCGCTACTACTTTTATATCTGTGTACGCTGCTGGCAAGACTTATACTTCTGCTACCCAGTATTTCGCGACGTTACTAAGGCATTTTTATCCATGGCTATGCAAAAAGATGACATTCCGGCACGAGAAACCCAGGAACTCTTACAAGAGATTCAGCAGAGCGCTCAGCATCACGCTGCAGCTAACGAGGCTTTTACAAGCTTCATCTTCGATCCTGTGTTTAGTATAACTAGCGAAGCACAGGTGCATGCCATGGCGGATAGGTTTGAGGAGATGATTCTATTCAATGAGTTCATAGAAAGAGACTTTACCTGACCTGAATTAGGGCTAATTTAAAAGATTTCAAGAGCCTGCAAGCACTTGCATTTTAGGTAAATGTGCCTGGTAATTTCAGTAAGAGTTTCAAGACGTTGACGAGCATCATAAGCAACTACGGACAGCCCATTTAATACCGCCTAGCCCAGTTACGTGCCCCTGCTTGCCCTGTAAAGATGTCTCGCGTTATATCAACCATGGAAACAGGACACTGGATATTAAGCAAGACATATCAATCAACACCTTAATAGTTAAACAGGAATTCATAAGTTCTTTACCTCTTAGTAATAGTACATGGTTAGTATTAATTATGGGGCTATCTAGCTGCGAAAAGTATAATGACGGTGACCATTGGTTGGGCTTGTGTTCTGTAATGACTGACTCTCCGCGGTCCGCGGCAAAGTAGCCCGCGCCGAGAATGTCGCCGGTGCTAACCTATGGCTTCTCACTCAGAGTTACAAGAGTATAAATCAGCCAAACTTCTGGACAAATAATCAAGCTACCCTCAAGCAACCAGTGAATCCTATCATCAAACTGTGATAGAGCCCATCGCGACATAAATTCCTTCTTCCCAAATCAATTTTCGAGCCTCCAACATGTCTTCAAACAACCAAGACTCTAACCACGAATTTCGTTCTCTATATTCGGCGCTGGACGAAGATGAGCTCGCCAGAAAGTCAAACGCGTACCTCGGCAACATAGGTGTTTCATATCGTAAGGAGCTCATAGTCCGTAGTGAAGGGTGCTCCATATGGACTGCATCCGGTCACAAATTCCTCGACTGGACTTCGGGTCAAATGTCTTGTCTTCTAGGACACGGCCATCCAGAGATCGTCAAGGTGGTCGCTGAGCACGCTGCTAAACTTGACCATCTTTTCACGGGAATGCTTTCACCTCCTGTTATATCCCTTGCTGAGCGTCTCTGCAACATGCTGCCACCAGGCCTTGACAGAGCATTCTTCCTCTCGACAGGAGGTGAAAGCAACGAGGCAGCTATAAAACTTGCAAAGGTCTTTACTGGTAAATTTGAGATTGTCGGCCTGGGAGCAAGCTGGCATGGAATGACTGCACAGGCGTTGGGTGTGCAGTACCGATATGGCCGCAAAGGACATGGACCCAATATGCCTGGCATGTTTGCACTTCCAGCACCCAATTCTTATCGATCCATCTTTCGTAACAATGATGGGTCTCATGACTGGGAAAAAGAGATGATTCACGGTTGGTCTATGATTGATATGCAGTCATGTGGCTCTCTTGCAGCATGCATCGTCGAGTGTATTCAGTCTTCTGCTGGTATTCATGTTTTGCCACCGGGATATCTCAAGGCTCTGAAGAGAGAATGTGACAAGAGAGGAATGCTTCTTATTGTGGATGAGGCACAAACCGGTATTGGGCGCAGTGGAGATCTCATGGCCATTATGCACGAGGGCGTTGTCCCAGATATCGTGACCCTGAGCAAGACCCTCGGAAATGGTCTGCCACTCAGTGCGGTTGTGACTAGCACTGAGATCAATGATCTGTGTGCCAAGAGAGGCTATTGTATGTATACTACACATGCAAACGATCCTCTTCCTTGTGCTGTTGGTGACAAGGTGCTTGAGATCGTCATGAGAGATAATCTTGTCGAGAATGTCAGGGCACTGGGAAACATTCTCCATGCCGGATTACGCAACTTGCAGTCCAAGTACAACTGTATTGGAGATGTTCGCGGCCGAGGCTTAATGGCTGGTGTTGAGATTGTTTCCAACAGGGAAACGAAGGCAGCTGACGTCGTGCTTGGTCAACAGATAGCAGAAAATGCCTTCAGACGCGGTTTATGGGCGAATCTTTCGAGCGATTCCTATTTCAGTGGAACACTTCGCATGGCGCCATCAATCACTAGCACTGAGGAGGAGATACTGGAGGGACTTCGAATCTTAGATGAGGCTTTTGCAACTACGCCAGGTACGCAGGGGCTTTCAGCATGAGGAGTAGATACAATGGCTGCTATATTTGTATGCAAGGCTCCATATACGAATTGATAAGAACAGTTATTGCAGCCGGATTAGTTTTATGAAGCCGGTGGCATGTACCGTATTTCGTAGCAACATGTGCTTATGTCTATGAGTCGGAGGCAAAAGGAAACATGGTAGTTTCTTGAGGCCCATCCTCTGCAAGAAGTATCGCAAGTTCGTCAAAGTCAATATCTCCAAAGCCGATGCTCATATCCAACACATTTCCAGAATCTAAAAGCTCAGAAAACTGTTCTAGACAGTTATCCCCAATATCCCAATCATTATCTTGCTTATGGGTCCGAAGCGTGTTGATCAACGTTCGAAGCAAACTGAGAGCGCTGTTTTCAGATGGCTCAGACCACGCAAGTTCCCACTCTATCGCACCTCGAAATAGGAAAGATGTGACAAAGCAAAACGTTGATGACAATTCTGGCATCCAGAAGCATTGAAGCTGTTGAGAACTGAGCTCCTGCAAATACACAATAATATCCTCGGCTGCGCGGCGACCAGCGAAATATTCATGTCGAAATTGATCACATGATATCTCGTCGACGGCAGCCCTCGATACTTCAAGTGAGATTCTGCAATGGAGAAACTGAACAGAGAGAAAAGCTAGGCGCAAGTTAGAAGCCCCTGGTGTGTCCATTTCGAGTCCTCGGAGAATGATGCGTCGTATTCGCCCAGTGGTTGACTCCGACCAGGCGTCCACCCTGTTCTCTAGCAAGACGATGTCGGAACTCGACTTCTGAGATCGTTGTGTGACATCAAGATAGTAAGAGAGAATTTCACTGAGGCTAAATAATGCCGTGTAGATCTCTGCTTTACACTGTTTGTGTGGTTCAATCATGGAAAGAGACTTGAGATCTGGAGGTGGCAAGGTATTCTGATAAGCTTGTATACGCGGCGGAGTTCCACAAGAGAAACTTGTCCTAAAGGAAAAGTAAGAATCGTCTATACCCGAGGAGGTAATACCTACGTACCATGTATCATGTATCAAAAGAGCCCACCATACCATCTTGCGCAAGTTCTTTTCCTCTTCCGGAATGTCCCATGCAGAAGGATCTCTATTCAGGCCCATAGAGAACGCAATACTAACAGCAAAGCCAAGCTGGCCAGTATTATTAAAGGGTAACGTTGATGGCCTTCCGCCAACATTGAATAGTATGGCGGCAATGGTGTGGATACTAGGACAGAGTCGAAGTTCAGAGAACAATGCTTCATTTGCCAAATTCCAGATGAACCTCTGGTCGGGTTGGCGCTCTTTTGAGAGAACAGGGTTGGTTTTCCAGAAAGTCAGGGCTGATGCATATGAGCAACATAATAGAGCAGGAGAAACCTGGCTATCAGATACAGGGTTAGAAAGATTTTGGCGCAATGTAGTAGGATCAAGAATTGGGAAGCATGGGTGGATATCCGTCACGAACCTATGTCAATACTTTAGCACTGTTTTGTAGTTCCGTGACTTTGACTTACATTTCCACCAGGATCGAGCAGTGAGGCTGTAGAAACTTCTCTAGTAGTTGAAGATTTGTTTGAGCTGGATTTAATAAGTTATTTAGCCCGGCCGGTCGCCTTCTTGCCCTTGAAAACACCGGTGGATTTGAAGATAGCCCTGCTATGCTTGAAATTCTGTCAGACTTTATAATCCGATGATCGCAAAGAGACCGCGGAAAACAATCCACGGCAATTCTGCTGTCACTTTCCAGAATCGGCCCCAGGACTCGGCAGTTACTGTTGCTGTCTGGGGACGGATTAAGGGATTGAGCCTCGTCGATTCTCACATCTGATGGAGTCAAACCACTTCTGCAGCCGTTCGGAGGTGCTGTATCTACGGCAAGCGGGGGTCCAGATGAAGTCATAGTAGCGGCCGCATGACCTGCATTTACCTCGCGACTCTGCCCCTCGAATAAAGAGTTGCGAACTGATATGGAATCACGGTTCCTACGACTGGGATGCCTGGCCTGCGGAAACTCGCAAGGTGTATTATGCGAAAGACACATCAAGCATGATGTGTCGGATGCCGACTGCTTTTTGCATCGGGACTTTCTTCGACGACAAGACAGGCAAGCCACTTGACGCATGCTGGGATATTTAATGCTCGAGAAGATGCGACATCGGAGTTTGTGATTTCAGTTTGGAGTTGGAGTCATGATAAATAAAGGCGGATTACCCCGCGGGAAGAGCAGTTTATCCGAAAGTATCTTGGCACATATTATCACCTGACCTATTTAGATTCATGCTATTGACTCTGGAGCACTCAATATGACACCGTTCTGAAGACTCAGGCATCTATAATGGAACTCCAGACACAGAACATAAGCCGATCATAAACAGTTATCGAATGTTAAATGGAATGTAATAATCCGTGATGAGTTTAATGTTATCTAGCTTTCCTTGAAACGGGACATTCTCACATCCAAGTTTCTGGTGGCTCTTAATTTCTTCAGGCCTATAACAGCAGTACGCTATTCTCAAGATGCTTGCAGGCTCTCTACCCGGACGAATTGCTCAAGATCACCGGACGCTGCGAGCCATCGAGTCTTCAAAGTATTTCTGTCAACAATACCACACGATATAAGCGTAAGATCCAATTCAAAGCCGTCCTGGCCTAGTCCGTCAAGTGCGTTAAAGCGGAGTAAGTCACGCTCTGTTCGAGGATACGCTGAATGGCAAAATGATATGACATGGTTGATTGCAACGCGTTTGCCGCGCGTTGACCCCGCGAAAAAAGTGTAGGTCCACTCATTCAGTGCGATAACAAGGAAGGTAATTTTTTGGTAACGGTTCTAGGTATTAATTGTGCTGTGCTGTAAAAGCCAGGATTACAGATTCAGTCTTGAAATTCGAAATATGTTTAAAGATTAGATGGCCTTGAAGGAAGTTAGAGATTATTCTTTTCAGACGACTTACTACAACCCGTACGATGGATCGTAATAAGATACTGCACTTGACTGTCTGAACGACCTATGTCTTTGGCAGCGAACAGGGTAAGAAAGAATGAAACAATGGAAGAAAGATATTCCGGGGAAAGCCTCCACCAACATGGTGTCATCTGGATGTCACTTTTCCTAGGCCCCAGGAAAACCTTAATCTTCAACATCAATGTAGAACCAGAAGGCATGACAGATATAAAGCCGCACTTTGGAAAAATCCCCGCAGTAAGAGTCTTGTTCAGGAACAAATCAGAGGCCGATTTTGAGGCTAACTATATACCTCAAGTGTGACTATTGTCGGAGCAAAAAGCTCAGGGTAAGTCACTATCCCAGTCTTCTGAAGCATAGCCGCTGACAGACGAAGTGCTCCAAGGAAAGACCAAGATGCATGAGTTGTACGCGTTCTGGGAGGCCGTGTCGTTACAGCGAGAGGACTCAGAGAACGCCTCTTACGCGAGAGTAATTGCTCCATCAAGGCTGTGCAAGACCTAGCTGACCCCTCCCTTCAGCTATCTGACCAGAGTTGAGAGACGCCTCGCAAACGTGGAACGCCTATTTGGTCAGCTCCTCCCTGATGTTGACATCAATGAAGCCCTGGCATCGCAGGGAGTTGAAGCTTCTGCAGACGCATTCCAGCCGAATGCATCCCTGTCGCCACCAACAAATCCTACATCGCCCCACAGTCCAGTTCAGGTCGGCGGTGCCATTTCAGATGCCGTGCCTGCAGAAAGCGATGGCTTCGATTGGCAGGAAGACGTTGATGAGCTGACGGATGGGATGGCGTCGTTGTCCGTTGAGCCGAGAGGGGCAGGGTACTTGGGTACGTCTGTGAGCCCAGACACAAACACGCAGAACATTGACTCTCGCTAGGACCCACTGCTGGTGTATTTTTTCTCAGATCACTTCTTCTCTGGACGGGTCATTCGAGGCCCTTCATCGGCGATAGCTCCGAGGTTCCACGACCCCATTCTGGGTTGGAGTCTTCTTCCCAGCTATCTAACTCGGTCACGTCGAGACATGTCATCGAACAGTTGGTAAATGGCTATTTTGAGGTCTACCACCGCAACTATCCGTTCGTGCATGAGCCCACCTTCCGAGCCCAGCTTCACGAAGTTATACAGCGACCAAAACGACGATCGTGGCAGATGCTGCTCTATACCATTATGGCACTGGGAGCGTGGTGTCTCAACAACGATAACGCTGAACTCGATGATGAGCTGTACCATCTAGCACTCTCGTTTGGGGACGCCGAGTGCTTGTTCGCAAGCGCGGATCTGACCTTTGTTCAAGCTCTCATTTTGTTCAGCAATCTAAGCCAGAAGCGCAATAAGCCCAACACGGGATCCAACTTCCTCGGGCTTGCGACACGAATGGCTCTGAGTTTGGGTCTCCACAGAGAGCTGCCCGACTGGAACATCAGTCTCTTGCAACGAGAGATGCGCCGCCGTGTCTGGTGGGGGCTGTACATGTTTGACAGTGGTGCCTCGACTACCTTTGGGAGGCCGATCCTTCTTCCGGGTGAGGAGGCCATGGACGTGCGACCGGTTCTGAATATTGATGATGAGGTATGCGGTAACCGGACATAACGTGAATGCCCTGCTAATGTGTGCAAAGGACCTCACGAGTGTAACAGAACTTGCGCCAAAAGAGGTAAACAGGCCGACACTATACTCAGGCATGAAGTACCAGAGCGAGCTACATGTCAAATCCAACTACATCTCCAATCGTCTGCTCTCATCGTCATGCGTGGCACCGGAAGACGCGTTATTCATGGATGCAACATTGGACAAATGGTCCAGCACATTGCCGGAGTACTTGAGGCTGGAACAAGATGTCCGTTCAGCTGAGCCTACATTCTATTTCAACAGGTCACGTCTCTGGTGGCGCTTCTGGAATCTCAAGATCATCATCTTCCGCCAGTTATTTCTCAAGCGGGCAATTGGGACAAGTAATTCTAACATAACAGCACCAGTCAGCGAGGCTGGTGAAAGGTGCATGAACATTGCGGTGCGCGCTGCGAGTGCGACGATAGCATCGATCGATCAGCATACCCAGGAGAGACAGAGAACCAGGCTTGTGACTTGGTATTCAATGTGAGTCAGTCCTCACAAGTCTGTAGGGATGAGGTTGACTTCTCTAGCTATTTTACATTCCACGCTTCCCTGGTCATCATCCTTGCTATCCTCAGTAATTCGGAATCACCAGACATGCCCAAGTGGCAGGAGGATGTCAACACGGTCCGTCGCATCTTCCGAGATGTATTTGTGGACAATGAGCTCGCGACTCGCTGCGCCAACATTATCGACGTCATGCTGCCAGACCCTCTCTTGGACCCGGGGGATTGGGCAAATGTCCAGCTGGATCCTATGCTAATGGACTTTTCGACGTGGCCAGCAGCATCTGCTGACGAGTTTGCCAGCGTTCTTGGCTGGCCAGACTGGCCCAACTTTCCGCAGTGAATGGACTTATTAGAATCATCAGTTTATAATGCGCACATTGGGTTCGATGAGATGGGATCTAATGTATTCTCCGTTCGGTATATCGTTTTCGTCCACCCGCTTGATCGCTGTGTCTATTGTCGTCTCGATTCCGGCTCTTAGGTGTCGTGATGCTAAGCGCTCCCGTGCGATATCAACTGGCACATCTACAAACCACCTTTGGTACACATTAGCTTGGAGTACAATAGGGGGTGATCGCGAGACTTACTTATCATCTACCAATGTGGCAATGCGGCTCCAAGGCTCTTGGTCCAAGAGTACGTAGTTGCCTTCGATGATAACAACTTTGGCCCGTGAAGAAATCTCAATGGCATCGGGGATTGGGTCTTTTCTCGCATGGTCAAACCCCGGCGCTTTAATGATGGTTTGCGGCTCGTCATCTGTTGTCACAGGTGTCTTCTTGAGTAACACTACGAGATCTAATAAGGCGGCGGCATTGAATGTGAAAGGCGCGCCTCGCCTTCGAAAGGCTTGGTCAGGGTCGTGGAAGGAAGAGAGAGTCGTACGAGTATAATGGAATCCATCCTGGAGAGTTGGGTGTTAATGACGTAGTTGTTGCTCGGAGTTGGGGCCTCGAGGATATACTGACCATTGGAAGTACTGCGACATCGAGAATGCCGTTTTTCTTCAGCTCCCTGATCAAGGCATCAGAGATGGTGGTTTTGCCCGATCCTGGTACGCCAGCCAACGCAATCAAGATTCGTTGTGTTGGACCTGAGAGCTTCTGCCGGGTCAGAAGACGCTCGACGCGATCATTGAGCTTGTTTGTTGTCTTGACCAAATCGCCATCCATATTGAGATAATTGCTTAGTAGAGCTTATTCGGCGAAAAATACAGGTTGTTCTGGGACTTTTTAACTTGATTTCTTCGGAGGAGACCGGTCCTTCTTGAATCATCAGACGGCAGCTCCAATTCCTCACGGGATACAGTAGTCCGGACACTTAGCTCCTTAATTTCTGATTGGTTCGGACTGGAGTTGGCCGGACCCAGCGAGATGGAGTCCTACGTAGTGTCGATCTCCAGTATTCTGTGGGGTTTAGTCCACACGGAGCAAAACTTGTCCACCTCGTGCTGATCCTATGCGAATATAAGAACCCCAGAAAACCTCCACAAATGTTTGTTTCCCCAGTTCCATCCCCAGATTCAGTTTCGACCTAAACATCACTTTAATCATCGCGTTTCAATATGGCTGGTGAACGAACCACCAATGAGCAGCAGATCGACGCAGTACCCAAGAAGGGTGTCTGGCGACAGCTGCGCGAGAACCCTTATATTTTTGGACTCTCTATGGTAAGCAGCTTCTTGTCGTAGCTTTATCGGAACTGACACTCTGTATTAGTTTGCCAGTCTTGGTGGCTTCCTTTTTGGTTACGATCAAGGTGTTGTGTCGGGCGTATTGACCATGGAGTCGTTCGCCGCTGACTTTCCACGAATCTACCTTGACAGCAGTTTCAAGGGTTGGTTCGTCTCAACTCTGCTTCTGTGCGCGTGGTTTGGATCTCTTATCAACGGCCCCATTGCCGACTACATTGGTAGAAAGGGCTCTATTCTCCTGGCTGTTGTCGTCTTTACCATCGGCTCTGCTTTCCAGGCTGGCGCCGACTCGATCCCTATGCTTTTCGCTGGTGAGTAGCAGCAGACTTTTCCCCTCTGTCGCTCCTCCTAACACGAGACTCAGGCCGTGCTGTGGCTGGTCTTGCAGTTGGCATGTTGACCATGATTGTACCCATGTATATGTCCGAGGTGTCAAGCCCCGGCATCCGGGGTACTCTTGTTGTTCTGCAGCAACTTAGCATCACTCTCGGCATCCTCGTGAGCTACTGGCTAGAGTACGGAACCCAGTATATCGGTGGCCATCGATGCGCACCCGATATCCCGTACTCAGGTGGTACTTCCGACAAACGCACTTTCGATCCTCGATACGATGTCGGCCCCAACGGATGCACAGGACAGTCCGAGGCTGCTTGGCGAGTTCCCTTTGCCCTCCAGATTTTTCCTGCGCTTGTTTTGGGCATTGGAATGATCTTTTTTCCCGAGTCCCCGCGCTTTTACCTCATGCGCCACAAGGAAGACCAGGCCCTTGCTGCCCTGGCTCAACTCCGTCAGGTTCATGTTGACTCAGAATCCATCAGAGCTGAGTATCTAGCCATCAAGACCGAGGTGCTGTTTGACGAGTCCGTGTCAGCGGAGAAGTTTCCCGGGAAGAAGGGCCTTTCCCTCTTTGCTGCTCAGCATGTTGCTCTCGTATCTACATGGCCCGCCTTCAAGCGCCTCGCCATTGGCTGCTGCATCATGTTCTTCCAGCAGTTCATGGGCTGCAATGCTATCATCTACTACGCTCCAACCATGTTTGCGCAGCTGGGACTCTCTGGAAATACCTCTGGCCTTTTGGCGACCGGTGTATACGGCATCGTCAACACGCTTTCAACGCTACCCGCCCTGTTCTTAATTGACAAGCTGGGTCGTCGTCCGTTGCTCATGTGTGGTGCAGCTGGAACCTTCATCTCTCTCGTTATTGTCGGTGGCATCATCGGAGGATATGGCTCAGCTCTTACCGACAATAAATCAGCGGGCTGGGTCGGTATCGTCTTTATCTACATCTACGACGTCAACTTCTCGTTTTCCTTCGCGCCTATCGGTTGGGTTCTGCCCTCTGAAATCTTCAACCTTGGCAACCGATCCAAGGCCATGGCTATCACCACTAGTGCTACTTGGATGTGCAACTTCATTATCGGCCTTGTGACGCCTGACATGCTGGCCACCATTGGCTGGGGTACCTACATTTTCTTTGCCGCATTTTGCCTTCTTGCCTTCCTCTTTACCTACTTCTTCGTGCCTGAGACTCGTGGAAAGAGTCTGGAGGATATGGATCTTGTGTTTGGCGATACTGCATCTCATGAGGAGAAGGCAAGGTTGATGGAGATTGCATCTTCTATGGGCCTCACAGAAGCCGTTCCTGGGCATAAGGTTGGTCTCGCTAAGGAAGATTATACTTCTGCAGAGCATTTTGCTTAAGTCGGTTATTACTAGACTTGCGTGCTTTTGCTATAGCTTGCCAAGGGATGGACTAGTATGCTAGGCTGACAGTATACAGCTTTACTTCAATATCTATAAGAAGAAATGAAATAGCCATTCAGTATCCAAGCAAATAACTTTCTAAAACTTGATATCTATAGCCCTCCAAGAGTTACTGCCACAGTGAACGTCTCCTTGCAACTTGAAATGAGAGAACCAATCATCCTGATAAGTAACATTGAACCCAGCGTTGGCATATACCTCAGATACAGCATTCGCAAAGATGTCCTGCTTGTTGATTACAGGACCCCAAGGCTTGGGTGCAAGGACCTTTTGGTCCGGCAGAACCAGGCCATTGACGGTACCCGGCCAGAGAGCTAGAACTTGGGTAGCTGTATCAACCGCGCGTCGTTGCAATGAGTTCTTTGGAGTGCCTGCCTCCACGATCGATTTGGCCTTGTAACCAGGTCCCATAGCGCCTTTCAAAGTGATACCGGTCTTACTTGAGGTCTTTTGAGGCGTTTTGGAGGTATCTTCCTCTGCATTTGAGTCTGATGGCTTCTGTCCAGGACATAACCAGCTGTCCGAATCAGCATAGTAGAAAGGCATAGGAACTCGGAAGATATCCTTGTCAGTGATTCCAGTCTCTCGTTTGAGAATGTTGAGATTGGCTTCAATGCGCTGAGCCGAGTTCTTCTGGATGGCTTCAAAGTTCTTAAACTTGAGAGCCTCTTGGATAGTCTGCCTGGGAAGGCACAGTTCCTGCTTCTTCTCTCCCACTTGAAGTGAACGGGAAACAGCCTTGACACTTCCATGACCGGCCTTGGACGCCTTCTTCAGTAGATCAAGGCCCTTGAGCGGATCTGCAACCATGATGATCCATCCACGTTCATTGTAGGCAGGCAAGAACTGGAGGAACTCGTCCACATGGCCAACGTACAACCAGCTTGTATCGAGGATCAGAGGGTCTTGAACTTCCTGGGCCCTGAGAAAGTCAACCATGAGAGGGGCTCTTCCATCCCAAGCGCCCATGATCGTTCTGCCTTGAGGGAACGACTTCCCATTGTGCTTGTAGGGTGGAATAGTCTCCAGGTTTCCAGTAGAGTCGATAGTATCGCCGTCACCTGGATGTTGAACTGCGCCGACCTTGTCGTTTCGGAGCTCATGGAACGCGTCGCGGCCGGATCTACGGGAGCTCTGAACTGATCGGATCATGATTCGGATATTGATCGGGCCATTCGGGCCAGGCATGCTAGAATAGCCGGGCTCGAAAAAGTCCTGAGTCCAGATATCTTGGTTGTCGAAGAGGAAGATCGGGTCCTTGATACCAGCATTTGCGACGTTGCGCTTGATATCATCGACGTATTGCTGCTGAACAGGGTTGAAACTAGGGTCGTTCACACCTGTTGAAAAGACACGTTGAGCCACCTGCCCATGGTGATGGGTCAATACTGGGGCAACTCGGACAGCAACAGTGTCGGTTGCTTTTGTCTTGCCATCGGTGACTGTGAACTGTATCTTTGCGTTGCCATCCCAGCCCTTGGGGCGACGGACATCGCGGGCATCGATACCCAATTCGAGGCCCGATGAAATCTCCTTAGTCGTAAATACATAATCGCCTAATACGTAGATCCACTTGTTGCCCTTTTTCGTGAAGACCCGGACTTTTGCTGCGGCTGCTCTATCGGTGACCCGGATGGATCCCTTGGCAGATGGACTCAATCCGGATATGGGAAGCGTTTTGAGTGGCGCAAGATATTTTGGGTTACGTTGGATGTCATCTGTCGCATCGTTGCACAGGTCCAAATAAGTCTCATTGCTCGGGATGATGTCGACGCTGGGTCCCCATTTCTTAGCACAACGACGGCCAGTATCGCCGATGTTCGGTAAAATTAAAGCGCCTCGATTAGCGGCCCATGACGATTTGCCATCGATGTCTCTCTTGTCGATTTTTCCATCACGGTTGGTATCTGCGAGGATGGTCACTTGGAGAGCATTGCAAGTCTCGAATAGCGCTACAGCAATTGTCAGCAGGATAGGCTCAATCGATTACTGCCTGTGTACCTAGCGTCAAGACAGCCGCCTTGGTAGTTGGAAACTTCATTGTGACTTAGGGAACCCCAAGATATTGGGCTGAAGGACCCAAGGGAGAATTGACTGTTTTATGTTTCTCAACACGTATTGTATTTATTTATAGCAATTGATAGAACATCCTTGCATTGAACGCTAATCTCGGTAACATGACTAAAATCCAGTTAGCGCGCTCGTATAAATCCTACACTGGTTCCTAGACCAGTCGATTACCTGTAGTGGAGCAATGTCCCTTGCATTCCCGAGGATCCAAATATGGCGACTCCTTTTCAGGCTGCTATTAGTGGTCATAGCGTTTACACCACCTGATGATTTTGTCGTATTCTCAATCTGATAACAGGCTCGGTTCTGGACCTCTCGAGGATGGGTTCACGAGGTAAGGCGCACGATTCAAGCATCAGCTGTTAGCCATGTCCTAAAAGCTGAGAATAACTAACGTAAAGTCATCCTAATCTTGTACAAATTTTGCTTAAAGAATTTCATCACTTAGGATAAACATCCTAAGATTTCATTCTGACTGATGGCAGGGTTTGTTAACAAATCACCGTGGTTCAACTTTGAGACCTGGCAGTGCAGTAAGACAGAAAGTCACAAAAAAGAGGAGCCCTCTCAGTGACACATCATTGATCGTTAAGACTTCTCGGTAAAGTCATATACGCCATTGATCATGGCTATAGCTTCTCATCTCGCTAGATAGATACTATGAGACTTTTCATCGCATAAGCTAGTCACAAAGCAATATATCTCAAGATCACGAGGAGACAGTAGAGCTGTGGCATGTGGTTTCTGAGCTCCAGTGTAAATCCGGTGTAAGATAATGCATTATAGTGAATAGACCTCTAGACTGGCTGTCTAAATAAAGCGTGCAAGTAACAAATCTCACTCCCCAATAGCCTACCAACAAAATACGCTCAAAGACCAGACAAGATTTGGGGGAACAACTTCTCCGTAAAGTCCCAAAGAATAGGAGTATAGTCAGGAGCCCAAGTGAGACCAGTCCAGAAAGTGTTGCGCTGTCCCTGGAGCGCGTAAATCTTGTTGTAGAATCCGCCCTCAAGCTCCTGAGCACAGACCTTGGGGACAGTCAAGCCGTGAGATGCAAAGGCAACGATATCAGGAGTGGTCACGTCATAAGTGCCCGCCTTGTCGATGGTGGTGAAGACCTGCTTGATGAGAGCCTTGGCCTTCTGAGCTGTCAGGTTGGCCTGACCAAGGACACGGGTTGTCCACAGGTCCTGCTCGCCCGCACGAGTGTAGGCGTCGACAAAGTTGCCTCGTGGAAGGTAGAAGTTGGTGGCGTTGTCAGCGGTGTTGCTAATACCAGTCACGTCTCTGGGTAGGCTTGTCTTGCCGACGACGCCAACGTACAGCGTCTCCCAGGAGAACTTGGAGAAGAGGGACTTCTCTTTGGTATCAAGATCCCAAGAACCAACGTTATCTGGTGATGGAGTTGCCGCAAAGAGGACCTTCTTGGCCTTGATGGTCTTTTTGCCAGAGGGTGTCTGCACGACGAGCTCTGAGCCCTGGGAAGTTCGCTTACTCCAGGCAACTGTGCTTTCAAGAAGAACGTCATCCTTTATCAAGTCATAGACACGGTCGTAGAGTGTCTCGGAAGAATATGTCGATGGCCACTTGAATGTAGGACCAGCAAGACCAAATCCGAAGGCCGCAAGCTGAGGCTCTCCAACAACAGCCATGACATTCCAAGTCGGGGTATGCGTCGCGTCGGAAAGCCAGATGAGAGTTCGCAGGATAGAAAGGGCACTTCCAAGTTGGTACTTCTCAAGAAACTCGCCAAAGGGAAGAAGAAGGTCTTCGGGGACTTCTCCCTTCTTGAAGTAACCGTTCTCGAACCAAGGTTGATACTTGGCGGCCAACGCAGCATACGCGGCCAGGGCGACAGTGGAGTTGATAGCACCGTAGTCGGGATCAACCTTCTTTCCGGTGTTGAAATCAACATCCTTGGTGGTGAACAACAGTTCGGCGGAGCTGATCAGATCGGGAGAGATGAGTCCAACGTTGAATCGCTTGAAGAAAGCCTTGGTTGTCTTTCGGTCGAGATATGCTTGGACTCCGTAGTTGATCGGTCTCGCGTTGGCGCTCGGCTTATAAGCGTGGACATGACCGCCCTAAGAACGCATCAGCAGTCACATTTTCCTCTAGACCAAGGTGACTCACGAGTCTGTTCTCCTTCTCAATTACCACGACCTTCTTGCCGTAATCTTCTCGCAGCCTGACTGCAGCGTAAGCACCAGTTGCACCACCGCCGACGATGGCGACATCGACCTCAAGGGTATCCTGCTTGGGCGTTGCGAGGGCACCATGGCCTGCCAAGTAGGCAAAGAAGGGGAGAAAATTATTCAACTTCATCTTGTCAATAAACTAAAGGTGGTTGAAGAGTCCCGACAAAAGACGGAGGGGAGGATGCTTAAATATGTGTGGCTAATTGCTATAGCCTCCCTTGTGACACCAGCCTAGTCCAAAGTTTCCATCGCACGTCAGCACGAGCACAGCGAATCAGCAGGTCGGTAGAATGGAGCATTGTGACTTTGTCATTTAAAAATTCCGGCACGAACGCACGGCCGACTACGTAGTTCTGTCGATCAGAAGGGATTTTCAGGGCGCTGTGGGAACTACCGACGTAGTATCCGGGACTTTCGGCCATGCAACAGAGTTTAATTCGAGGTCTCATGCCATAGATCAGCGCACGAACGACACCCATATAATTTTATTTTAATATTCCTGGAAAGTATAATATGACAGCATCTCCAATATCTGCGCAACATACTCCGACGTTTGAGTCCGTGTCCATCCGAGTGGCCGAAACGCCCTAGCAAGCGCAGACCGTGGGGTCCCACTTGGAGTGTTGAAGTGCCGTGGAATAATGGGCCACCACTGACATCAAGGTATTAACTCGGCAGCACGGGCTATTGACCCCTGGTCCCTTCACGTAGTACCGGACAAGACAGGAGAGGTGATCATTAAAACTGTCCGGTGGAATATGATGTCATTTGTCCCAATAGTGGTGTTCTATAAAGCCTCTTGATTCTCTATATAAATTACTCAAGCCGATAAAAGCCTTTGTTTTCAACCTGCTTAATCTCCACGACCGTGTCATTTCGCACGTAGATTCCCGCCGTGTCAACTTCAGGACTAGAACCCGACTGTTCACTCGAGATCATAGTATGCACTCCTTCGGTCCGTTGCACGTCACCAGAATGATAATGCAGTCCGTTCTCCATGTCAGCCAATTGATGCGTTGAGCTTGTTTCATCAGCTTCGCGGTCCTTATTTGTCCGAATAAGTGTTGTAAGCTTGATAGCATTGCTCGGCCGGCTGATAGGCTGGCTACTTTTCCCATAAGAACTGAGGAAACTGGAAGGGAGAATATGGACAAAGATTGGACGAAGAAGAGGGAAGCATGCTGTGATAGCTAGTTAATAATTGAATCTGATGGCTGACAAAGACATGTACTGACCAGAGACAATGGCGATATTGACTTCAACAGATCCCAGAATGCAGAACATGGCATAGTCATGAGGCATCTGTGTTGTATTATCAGGGTAGTTAACAAGTACAATTAGCACAAACATAGATGCGAAGCAGACACTGGATCAGAGGTCAGTCGAATAATTTGGGATGAAGTAAGTGGGAGGATATGAGATCTTACATGGTACCAAGAAGGAACAGAGCACCGATTGCCAGCTTTTGACCCGTTCGAAGTCTAAGTCTGAAGACTTCAATAATAGGTAAGACCAATATGATGATATCCATAATAAAATGAGTCGTAATGGTTCCCAGGAAGAACTGGTCGCTGTTGATGTTACAGACCTTGTCTGTGATAGTGTAGTCCCAGAGTGACTGGACGGGGACGCAACGAAATGTGAGCATGAAGGTTCGAAGGATTATCCAGATGACCACCATAACAAGCATCACCATGATTGGAATGCGAATGGATGAAATGCGAAACAAACGCCAATACAGACATAGGATGGCGAGCTTGGAACACGCGATTGATGAAGCGTAGCAGAGGGAGTTGAAGTAGGCCAGAAATCGTGCTTGTTGCAGAATTGCCTCACGCTCATCGGTAGGCATTGAGTCAGGAATGTTGACTCCGAGATATGTATGTAGCGTCCCTGTATGGATGTAAGTCTTAAACCCATAGACAAGACAGCGTTGTCACCAACACTCAACCATAATGCCACAGTATCCCGTCGCGAAGAGGAACGCCAGGATGGTGAAGTAATCGTCAAACCACCAGCTCATCTTGGTCATGCGCCGGGCGCAGACACGAAGAATGAGAGACGTCAAAGCCGCGAGCCATGGAATCGCGACACCGGCCCAAATATTAGGTTGAAGTCCAGCCATGATTTGAGCACGCGCTTTCGCAGCGCCAACTCATAGAGATTGTGCAAAATAATGGAGAATGACAGTCGAAAAGCTTTGCTACAGCAAGAATGGGGGGGATCTCATGCAGGCAGGATGGGATCTGCATTTTGAATGGCAGCCGATGACGAGAGCTGAACCTGTCTGCAGAACAACTGACTCGTTCGACCCAGCCATGACAGCTTTCCCCGGATACGACCATGCCGAAAGAAGCACGCGTTATCGTTATCTCGTCTTAGCTCCAATAGATAACTCGACCGCTGCAGATTAACCGCCAATTCTGAGTTTACGCTTGTTGGGGTAGTGGGCATGCTACTGGATGCGGCGCTCTCTTGGTGGCAAGCCTCGTTTGAGAGTTTTGACAGTTATCTGTTCGACAAATCATCTGGAAAAAGAAACATACTTCCTTACCCAACTGATAAAGGGCTGAAAAACGCCCACGCCATCCAATTTCCACCTTTTCAGAAAGGGGCTTTCCCCATCGGTATTTGGTCTTGACTCGCTGTCAAAGATCATGATTTTCGAAAGCCGCTTCCAAGCCACAGCTGAGTCTGTCTCAATTCCGCTACTGAGTCTTGGCATTTATCATGGGTTTTGAAGAGACGAGCCATTCCCGAAATGCAGTTTTGACTCGGTACCAGCATCACTAGCATCTTTTTAACAGTTCCCCTCGCTTAATCCTCCCAAGATCTGCCCCTTGCGCATCGACCAAGGATCATGACACGTCGAGCGACGCTTGTACCTTTCCAATGCGCCTTATCATCCAAACTTGTGAGATCCCTGCTGTTGAGCATCTTACCGATGTAACCGAGGATTTGGTATGGGTTGGCGTTCGCTTCCATATGCAGGGCTCCACACAGGCTAAACAGATCAATCTGGGAACATGGACGCAAGGTCAGTAAAGACTGATTCATGGCCAGATAAGCCTCAGTTTTCGGTAACACCAGCCTAGCATCTGGTGCATGGTTTGGTGTCCTCGTACCTTGAAGTCATTCGAGGACTGGGACAACACTGCCGAAGCTTCTGCAAGCTTTGAAACAGCCACCCAATGCCACAGCTAACCCACTGCGGCAATGCAGATTACGCCATTTTCAGGGCCAAGAGTCTGATTGGCATCCGCAATAGCAAACTCGCAAACCCGACTTTATTATGCACTTAAACCCATTAGGTATTGGGCTTGGTACCTGGTTCTTCCAAGATAAGAGTGTCACCTTGAAGTTTAAGCATCCTTTAATAAAACAATGTCGGCTACTAATATGAGGAAAAAGCTATCCACGGAAGGAAGTTGCCCCTGTATTTTATAGTTCAAAAATATAAGACTGCGAAGGTCAACCAACCAGTATCAGACAGTCGCGTATGCACAAGCCTAAGATGCCACTTTAACAGCCCAATCTTCCACCATCTTCAGAACGCTCCCCCGACGCGTCCCATTATATCCCACGTGTCGCATCCATTCTCTCACTGTTTTGATACGACTGGGATAGATACGATCGAGGATTTCTGTATCCCGCGATGGAGTAATGCCATCGCCCCAGTATCGCCAAAAAGCACCAAAATTGTCTCGCCAACTCATGATTGAGTCGTCTCGTGGTGCATCAGGACCTAGGGCCCAGTTGACGTAAGCGCCGGGGTAAGGCTCTGCCAGAGGTGCATATGACTCGAATGGCACGCTCTGATGCGATGCAGGTTTGCCAGTAACCTCTGTAACGGCTTCGGCGATCTCTTCGAAGCTCACATTATCTGTCACTACAGAGAGATCAATGCCTGCCGACTCAGATGGGTTGTCAAAGATCCAGAGGTTATAAATGCCCACGTCACAAAGAGCAATCAAGGGGAGTTTCACGTCGCTTGCTATTAATGCATATTAGCCAGATACTTTGAGTCACTCGGACCTCCACTCGAGAATGCAGATACTGCTCAAAGACGAAGAGGTTGAAAATAAGGAGGGCAACATACGGAGCGGGTTAATCCACAAAAAGGATCCATCGGGCTGGATATTAGGAGTCATCATGCCATCTATGAGCATATCCATGTACGGACCAGTACTGAAAAGCGTGGTCTTCATAGGTTCTTGGCCAAGTGCAAGAATAAACTTGCCCACCCTGCCCTTGGAAACCATGTGTCCGCAGTGGTAGCTCTCGTCAAAGTTCGCGTTGCCCAATGCATACTCAATGTGCGCCCAAACATAGTGCTGCACATGCTCAGACCTCGCAATCTCGTAGGCTCTGAAGCCGTAGAAGAGCTCGTCTTTTTCGCCTAGAGTAAAACCGTCGAGATTTACCCAAGCACCGTACACGCCCTTGAATACACGGTGTAGATCCTATTGGTTCTCTTGAGTGCCTTGAATAAGGGATACATTTGGTAGGGCGGCGAGCTTCTCAGCGCGGGAAGACTTTGGATTTCGGGTCAAGACCCTGACTAGGTAACGTCCACTCTGCGATAAAGCTTCCAGTGGGTGTCAGCACAATATTGAAACCTTATTTATGTCACAGCATTCTGACCTTGCACTACTGGCATGCCTTGTGCACCAGTGCCGCCAATCACAGCGATTTCTTTCAAGCCGGCCATGTCGTCTAGTTGTGCTGTATGGAGAGTCTTCTTGTTGGCTCTGGGTGTGAGATTATGTGAAACGTCAAATTGATGGCAAAGAAAAAGCAAAGCTCTGGAACTAGGTCGCTACTTATACCTTCATGATCAGATAGACAGCAAGCGAACTATAGTATGCCTGTATGGACATCCCCAAATGCTGTCTATGGAGATAGCACCGGATGGTTCTTTGCATTCCGATTGGGGATACAGAGCCGGACTTAATACATTATAGTATACGACCAGTATACCATAGTCTCTTGTCGGTAGTGGATGTCTACGAGACAATTTCTAAATCTTCCGCGGAGGCTTTTGGGTCCTTCTTATTTGTAATATGAAAATTGTATCATGTGGGCTACTGGGATTGGAGATATTAATGCTAGTATAAGCCCTAAAATACTTACGTCTGTATCATCTCTTTCAAACCCTTCAAAAGATAATTAACTTGTTTTGGCTGCAGTCTTCAATCGGGATGGTCCCTGGATATTGAATACCCTGTAGTGGAGCGAAAGTAGGAAAAAGCTTTGCCGATTCGGCACCGAGTGGGGATAACCTCATAACGCCAGACGGGGTTAACTGCACATATCGCCGAGTTAACCATATCTAAGTCCATTGATCGTCCTGAAGTGTTGATCTCATATAGTTCAGTGCAGTATATAAGACTCATATTTTACTGCTGGTTAATTAAATACTCCAAGCTTAACTCTTGTCTTAAACCCAGCACTCAGCAATACGCTTAATATCACCATGTCTACCACTACACTCGACGCCTCGTCACCGAGCGCCTATGGGTCTTCTGAAACAGCTCTTCTTCTCCTTGATTGGTACACCCTATTCATCGAGAAGGTTGCTGGTCCATCTGCTGAGCCAGCCTTGAAGGTCGCAGTTGAACTCCGAAACTGGGCCAAGACTCACAACATCACCGTTGTTCACTGCCTTATCGACGCAAACGGCACTCCCTTCCCGGCCTGCAAAGGCGTAGATCGCTTCCAAGGGCTCTTGGAGATTATGAAGAACCTGGAACAACCCGAACCAGCTGAACTTCGGGCTGATGACAAAGACGAGCTCACCTTTCACCGGGTCCCGGGACATATCTCGGCGCTCAAGTCCCCAGGCTTACTTGATTATCTGAAGGAGAAGGGCATCAAGTCTCTTGTTCTGTCTGGTTTGAGCACTTCTGGCTGTGTTCTGAGAACGGCAGTCACAGCAACGGATGCCGAATTTGCGACAACAGTCATCAGCGACGCTTGTGCTGATGGGGATGGGGAGCTTCACCGGGTTATCTTGGATAAGATCATTCCTTCTCGGGGCCACGTGAAGAGTGCTGCAGATTTTCAGAAGGAATTTGAAGGGGCTCAGAACGTTTGAACTGGAGATCTGAGACTGGCGCGACGTGTGACAAGTTCAGAATCAGAGGAATCTCAACGAAGCGAGACCAAGACACTAGAAATCCCTCTCTGAGAGTGATATCACAATCTAGAAGAAATAGATCTTTCAATAAAATAAGCCGCATTCTATTTTTAGGATATGGCAATTATAGAAAATCTGTAATTGAATCGGTAGAGATGACGTTTCGATGATGCTCGGGGGCGGGTTTAACTTATCCAGATTTTTATATCCGTCCGTTCGATGCTACTGGCTCAAACTTTTCCCCACCATGGAAAACCGGGGCTGTCACGAATGGACTGGATCTGCTTCAAGCTGGAGATTTCCCATCCTCTTCCTCTTTATACCTAGCGCTCAGTCGACCTCAAATTACCAGTCAGTTCCACCAGGAGAGCTGCATTAAGGCTATCCTGACCAGCTTGTATCTATGTCCAGCGCAGATCTGCATGGGTTCACAACGCACCAATCCAAATGGATGTCACAACTGCCGGCGAAAAAGATTCCGCTGTGACGGATCATTTCCCTCTTGTCGCAAGTGCATATCATTGGGCAAGGAATGTCTTGGATATGGCACACTATGGAGATGGACGGATTCCGTAGCAAGCCGTGGCAAATTGGCCGGCAAAAAGCTGCCTTGCAACAACGACAACCCAGACCATCCCCCAAGCCAGACAGACGCAGATGCAAGCAAGCTGACTAGAAACACTGCCAATCAATGCATAAGCAGCAATCATTGTCCAGATCTGGGTCTTGATGATAGTATACAACTTTACGGCAACTTGACTGACCCTTTGTTCAGCGACATGAGCTCAAGCGATCATTATTATTTATCGTATTGTTTGTCGTCCCCCGTTGGTCTTCCTATGCTCTTTGCTGACTATGAACAACCAGTTGCTGATGGTCTTTGTCCTCAGCTTGTGGCAATAGACCTACCGGGCCACAATCCGTTCCCAAGGTTATTACCCATGGGATTCTGCAGCCCCGTCCTGCAATACACGATGATCACTGCCGCAGCTCTACATATGTCCAATGTTCTAAGACCAGACACCGAAAAGAGGCCGGTAACACTAAACCACGTCAATAACAACTGGGAACCATCTCGACGGGCTATGCTTGATGCATTGGCGGCTAAACAAAAGGCGCTTTACCTTCTACGCATGGCTTTCCAGGACCTGGACACCCATGGACGCGACATGGTATTGACAGCTGCTATGCTTCTTGTAACCGCCGATATGATCGATTCAGGGAAACATGGCTCCAAGGCACATCTCGATGGAATCGGCTGGCTGCTAAGTTATGCCCAGCCGGCTACGAGCGTGGGTGAGATGCTCAAGGACTTTGTTATCTCGGATTGCTACATGTGAGCGTTGTTCTTGTTCCTCGAGACGGCGGGGCGTTAACTGATGTGTCAGCTTTTATGTATTTGCATTGACCTTCATGGACCAGATTCCGCAGTCCTCTCTGGCGCTTAACACAACAATCGCATCATCTGCAATCCATTATGCCGCCCGGAACAGCTTTATCTGCTGTCCTGCTGAAGTTTTGCAGATTCTGTGGTCTACTGCAATGATCTTGCAAAGGCAGACAGCCAATCATGATGATATAGTGGGCGCGGCCGCGAAAGGGTACGAACTCTTCATGCAAGCCATGGCGTTCAATGTCGAAATGTGGTCTCGGGATATCCAGCAAGTCCCTCTTGGTCGTCAGGTCACAGATATCCCAAGCCGGATACACACAGGATATACACATCAGATGGCATGCTGTTTATACATCATGTATGCCATCCCTTCCGTGAGGAGTTTTCTGCCAGAAAATACCGAGCAGGATCTCGAGCACAGGCTCATCTTCCATCTCCATCATATCACTGATGAGGATCCCAACTTCAAGACGTCATTTTGGCCAACCTTTATTGCTGGAGCTCAAACGAGTGATCACGGTCAGCAAGCGTGGATATTGGATAGGATGAGAAGACAGTCACGTCTTTTTCCGTGGGGTTTCCTGTATACCGCAATGGAAACACTTAAGCTTATCTGGAGAGAACGGGCCAAAGCTCCCAACGGGCTGAACTGGCTGGAGATTCTGAGAAGTCCTGAAGTAAGCTTTCTGATTGTGTAGGGAGACATACATCAGGCTCTCACCTTGGCCAAGATAAGGTCTCTTGGACGTCAGTAAAAGATCCACTTCAGTGCAGATATCTGTCCTTCACAAGCTTCAATATTGTTGGTGCATTGCTACGAGAGACAGGCAATCCAGGTTTTATTTAAACTGATAAGATACCATAAAGACACATAACACTCTTTGGCTTCTTCTAGCAATATTCACATTTCACAAGACTAGTCTATAGGCGGCTTGAGATTGATCGGCCGCCCGCAACAGATTTCGCAGCCTCTTTTCCAGCCTTGGCTCCAAAAACAGCACCTGAAGTCAGGCCGCTTCCACCGGGGTAGTTCGAGTAGAACAGGCCTCCCACCATCTCTCCCGCAACATAGATGTTTGGCACTGGACTACCAGTTGAACCATGGACCAACTGAGCAGTCTGAGGATCAACCTTGACACCGCCAAATGTGAAGGTGACGCCGCATGTGACCTTGACTGCTAGATAAGGTCCCTTGTCCAAAGGCAGAGCCCAGTTGGACTTGGCCAAAGCAAGCTTCTCCATGGAAGACTGTGTTGATAGTCCATCTCTGATGGCTGGATCCCACTTGACATTCGGCTTCTCACGACGGTGAGCATAGACTGCTTCGTTGTATTCACGAACAGTGTCAATAAAGGCAGACTTATTTCGGAGACCTCGTTCTGCGCACTTGTCGGCGAGCTCCTCCAGAGTATTAGCAGTAATGCGCTCAACACGTTCCTCGCGGTACTCTTCTGACCGTAGCCAACCGCTTGTTCTGGAGTCCCAGACCTGGAAAGCAAGATGCTCGGGTTGTTGAAGGATAGCTCGGCCAAACTTGGCATAGGTGTAGTTTCGAAGATCAACACCTTCATCAACGAATCTCGCGCCATCAACGTTGAGCATGAGGCCAAGAGGGTATCCTGACTTGGTGTACTCGTTGGAAGCTTCTCGGTCACCCGTGTTGGGGTCAGCATTGGCGTCCCAGGCAACAGAGTGGCAACCAGACCAGTTGCCCACAGCCTGCGCGCCAAGTTGTTGGATAGCCAGTCCCAGAACATCGCCAGTATTGTAAGGTGTCCCTCGAACCATGGCCAAGTCCCAGCCAGGTCCAAGGAATTGGCTTCGCATCTGAGGATTTGACTCGAAACCGCCGGCAGCTAGGATTACAGCACCAGCGGTCAATGTACGCTTGACGCCATTAAGAGAGACTTCAACTTCGTAGCCATCATTGAAAGAGTGCTTTTTCAATCCCGTGAGGCCAGTTGACCACGAAACTTGGACATTGTGCTTCTTGATGGCAGCAAGATAGTCTTGAATGAGACCCTTGCCTCCATCCTCGGTCTTGATACACATACCACCCCAGAACTTAATCCTCCCATCAACCTCATATGCTTGCCTGTTGAAGGAAAGCTGGAATCGTATTCCATTCGCAGCAAGCCACTTGATAGTAGCATTGGAGTTCTGAATGAGGCTCTTTGAGAGTTCAGGGTCTGAGCGTCCCATGCAGACTCTGTCCATATCGTTTTGAAAGTCTTTCTCGGTATAAGGAGCAAGATCGATCTTGTCGGCTTGTTCCGGGGACACGTTGTTGACGATTGGCAGGATATCTTGAAGTCCGCCATGGGCAATTCGATACGCGCCAGCGGTGAAATAAGAATTTCCACCGACCCAGTTCTCGGGACACTTGTCGATAAGCAGGACACTTTCTGCGTCGTTCTGAGCCGCTGAGAGAGCTGCTGCAAAACCAGCGTTGCCACTGCCTACAACTATGACATCGACTTGTTTTGGAAGAGCCATGGTAACGGTGAGGGGGATGACTAGAGAAGAAAACCGGGATGAATACGATATCCAGAAGATGGTTTGTAATTGTAAAGATGAAAGATCGTGGAATACGCTGTTTTGAAGAGTTTATATAATTCTTTCAATGCCTCAAGAGAATGGTGTTGTCGCGATTACGCCACTCAAGACACGGGGACTCACCCTCCGAATTGACTACCAAGCCACTTTGCAGCTGTATTTAATTGGCCCCATTCCTCCAGCATGTGGCTGGTAGTGGAGAAGCAAAATGGCATCGCGGAGACTGATTCTCCGAGTGATGGCTCGGTTACATCGGTAAAGACAAGACTCCACATTCCACTCGGAGCTTTCTTCTCCGGCCTACGAACTTCAGGTGCTGCTTGAAGCAATTCTGGCAACTCTGCGTCCATGATGAGCCCTTCTGCAACAATCTTGTCATATCAGTCGTATCATTTTCGCTCCACTATTTCTCGAAACCTTGCATAATGTCTTCTCGGGACAATGACGTGATAATGGTCGCAGACGATGGACCCAGTCAACGACAACCCAAGTCGTTAGCAAAAGCATGTACTGTCTGTCGGACCAAGAAGATCCGTTGCGACGCTGTAAAGCCTGAATGTGGAAATTGTGCCAGTCAAAAACGCGAATGTATCTATCGGAGAGAAACTCCACGAAAAAGGTACGTCATGCTGCATCGTGTTGAGTAGTCTAATAAGTGGCAGACCTACGTTTTCGCAGATTGGTAAATTGCAACGAGACCTGGCAACTTTTAAAGTGTTCCTGTTTACTCTCAAGAGAAGTGGTCCGGAGGAGCGGGAGAAACTACTTAATGCAGCTGTTGATGAAGATGGAGTTGTCAACTTGCTAGAGTCAACTGAGGCTGACCCTGTAGGAGAGGCTTCATCACGAAAGGTCACAAGTCAACCTATTGATAGAAAGGCCACTACACCAATAGTATCATCAGATGATGAGCTAAATATTGCAAACTTTATATCCGTCGATGATGCTGGCACAACAAACAGCTTCGGTCCATCGTCTGCTCTCCACAATCCTGCAAGGAACGATAAAGGAACCCCATCATCCCGCCAATCTACAACAACAGAGCATGTCAAGAATGAATTAATAGCCAATGCCGCCTTGCAAAGGCACCTCGAGCACAGACTTACAAGACACGCAACAATTGCCGGAGAGCCAACAGAACTTGCACTTCATCTGCTAAACTTGCACTGGGCTCGTCAACATCATACTTTTCTTCTCACATATCGGCCGGCTGTTATGCGAGACTTGGAGTGCTCTGGTCCATACTGCTCTGCTTTCATGCTCAATGCCATATTCGCATGCTGTAGCAAGTTCTCTCCGCGATCTGACGTCAGGGACGACCCAGATGATCCATCCAGCGTTGGCCGTCGTTTCTTCAAGCGCTGTGATGAACTTCTTAGCATCGAAAGTCTCCTCACTAGACCGCATATATCAACAATTGTGGGACTTGTCCTTCTGGGCTCGACGTATAATGCTCGCGGAGAGACGTCCAAAGGCTGGCTGTATACAGGATACGCCCTACGAATGGTTTATGATCTTGGTCTCCATCTTGATCCAAAGCAGACTACGGAAGATCCTGAAGAGATCGAGATTCGCAGAAGGGTGTTTTGGGGGACGTTTGTGTGTGATAAACTGCAGAGTCTTTATATGGGTCGTCCAGTCGCAATCAATCTGCGGGACTCACAAGTCTCTCGCGAGTTCCTTGACTTGTACGAGGAAATGGAGCCATTTTATCCTTCAGCCTTAGCTACAAGCTCGTCCACAGCCAGGCTTGATGAAAATTCGGGCGATGCAATTCCGAGACATTCCGTTTCGACTTTTCAGCAATTATGTCTCCTCTCCAAGATAATGACGACAATTATCAATCGTTTCTATGTGGTCGGAGCCACATTCTCAAATGCTCAAATCGATCTACAAAAGATTGAGCAGGCCTTGCAGCATTGGCGAGACAAGCTACCGTTAGAGCTAGATTTCCAACCATGGTTATCGACGCGCACTGCGGTTCAAACACCCAACATCATGGTTCTTCACAACGTCTATCACTCTCTTATCATTCTTGTCCATCGACCATTCATGTCAGATGATCACCTTCGATCCACTGCCACGTCGGGACGGTCATGGGAACAATGTACTGTTGCGGCCAGATGCATCACCAGTATAGCCTCAGTCTACAAGTCAACCTATGGGCTCAATGGGGCTCCTTATGTGCTCGCGTACACGGTGTATGTGGCGTGCACAATTCACGTCCGTAATGCGGCTTCTCAGAGCCAAGCAGGTGACCATTTATCGATGCTCAAGTCCAGTTTGGAATGCCTGGATGAACTATGCACGGCAAATCCTGGTGTTGCAAAACCAGCAAACAGCATCAGACGCTTAATCGAGGCCAACCAGTTGAACTTCGTTACCGGTAAGTCCAGTTCTCCCTCGTATTTGCATATATGATATTGACTTTCCTGCAGAAGAAGGGCACTCTCTTAGGCAAAATGGTATGTCCTTTGACTTGGACATAATTCAGAGCACGTTTTCGGTTACCGAATGGTCCAATACGGGATCTGATATGTTTCGCATGGCCGATTTTGAGTATGGTCTACCAATTGATCCCTTGTTTGGCTGGATAAATGTCTCAACTCCATCGCTGGAAGAAGAGACACCAGCTTTAAGCAGTACTCAGTTACTCCATCAACCATAGCAGTAACGGGGAATCACTTTGTAAAAGCAGCTGTAAGGTTCTAGGCGTGCATCTTCCTGTAGATGCGAGGGCTTTGCGTCGGGGACAGGATTGGACAAGCCGACACCGGGGACAATGACAAAGTCGCTGACAACCTCGACCAAGCCATATAGGTAATGATAAGGCGCAAAATTGCCAAGTTTGATGATCCTCTCGACAATACCACCATTCAAAGTCACAATATAGTGCGAATCCAAGGATATTTCTACCTTTGTACATCCTTTAGTCACTGCAGCCGGGAAAGTTAAAATTCTCAGCGGTGCCGCTTCTATTTGCGGAAAGCTTGAGTAGCTGTTGCTTCAGGCAGCGCATGTTGCCAGAAAATAACAGTAGGCAACAATGGCAAAGCCATCTTCTGAAGAGGGGCCATTTAGCCATGGGTAAGTTGGGCTGGGCGTGAATGAATCGATGGTAGGATAAGGAGAGCGGCAGGGCCGCGATCGGTTCTCAAGTATCACTGCTATTTACCACGGGATGATCAATATAGCCTCTATTCTCCGACGGCCCTTGAGGTCGTTCAGTCTAGCCCCCATAATACAACCATAAAATAGATCTGAGACGAAAAGAAAAGTATTTTCAAGGTATCTAGGCATACAGGTACCCAGTTAAGCTATCTGTGGTTTGGAAAATGTAAGTGCTGATGTCCCTCTGGAATAAGCAGCGTTTCATAAGTGGCTAAAGTCTTATTGAATTCTCGTGCTCGCGCAGCTCGTGTTCCACTGCATATAATGATTCCAGCTCTTGTTGCTTAACATAGTGGATCATGCCATATCTGATTGAATTTTTACTTAGTAAGTGTGCGCGGTCCTGAGTAATCTCTCCGATAAGAAGTGGAGATACCGGGATCCGGATTCGCGGGCAAGTAGAAAGTATTAGTGTTTGCTTCCGTCAATGATGTATGTATATGATAAATTTATGTGAATTTGTAAACGAATTTAAAAGCACACAGACCCCCTCAAGATCAATTCCATTAATTCATCTTTAACCACACATCTATCCCAAAGACATATCTCAAGTCACATCACCAGCAATGCTTTCTCTTTGGAGCCTCGGACTTTTTCTCCTGTCGGTCCCAGCGGCTATCGCAGCTCCAGGATCATCTCTCGATGTTTCCCCCACGACCTTGCCATTCACCGAGTCAGCAAACACCGCCGAGGCTTCCACAACCACGGCAGTCGCCACAGATACTGCCAAAACCGTCGGTCACGTCCTAAAAGGATGCCAAGAGAATTTGCGGTATACAAACTGGGAGCTATACTCAGACCCTAACTGCCAGAACGCCATCTTCAACCCTCTCATGGTTATCTGGGATCCCTGTAAGAAGTTCCAGGAAACAGCGCCACTTAGCAGCGGTGTGATCTTTCAGGGCATCAGGTGGATCGGGGGAGGCAATGCGCAGCACTTCTATGCTTGTCAGCAGGGGTTTTCATGCCGTGAACAAGTTTCTGAGATTCCGCAGAACCCAGGCGTTTGCTTGTCTAGCGGGGGCCAGCATTGGGACAAGATTGCCACTGTGCCCTAGATATTGTTGGCATGTATCTGGGCAGGCAGGCACGGCGATTGGCTTGTTTGCAGAAGCTGAGGCAGAGGAGGCGGCTATTACCTAGAAGTTGGACAGATGAATTTCATCGTGTTATAAATTGATTGATGGATTTACTGCTTGCGCATGCCGCTCAAGTTTCAAATATCTCTGAGATAATCTAGCTCTGGTTCACTCCAATAGTAAGCTCGGATTCCCAGATGCAAAGAGAGTTTGCCTGACTTCACTTCTTCTCCCTATCTCCATACCACTCTCTGCTTCGTGCTAGCTGCCACGAAACCAACCAGTACAAAGCTTACCGCGGTTACACGGCTGAATTTAATATTTTTGGCAAACGCCGCCTCCGGGATTGCGATCAATCACAATGACACGGGTGGGTCATAAGAAGTCTCGTCACGGTTGCTTGAGGTGCAAGAAAAGGCGTGTCAAGGTACGTCGGATCCAATTCCGTTGCGGGACCTAAACTTACGTTGGGGTGAGTAAGTGTGACGAAGAAGTTCCCTGTGCAGCGTGTACGCGACATAAAGTGCTATGCAGCCTACAATGTGACGGTGGACAGGATCGAGACTTGCCATTAGCTTCAAGGAGAAGCACAAAGAAGGCAAGTGCTTCCATGGTACATGGAAATCGACACTTTGGTAGGGAGGCCTATACTCACTAATTGTAGAAATCCCCAGGAAACTCATCATTTCCTGCTTTTTTGCTCCCAACCTCTTTTGATTTATTCAGGCACCCAGAACCTTGCCGCTTTATTAGAAATTGTTGCGCTAGAGGTATTTCAGCGAAAAGAAAACCGTCTAAAGGGCCTGGCGTTATAGGATACTGACATTGCAGGCGCTTAGATGGACGCTCAACAGCAGGATGCTTGGAAATATAATAATCGGGTATGTTTTTAACCAGTATATTATAGAAGCTGATAATATGCTTATTAGGTGGTTGAAAGTCGATCCAGCATTAATACGGAGATTTCCTTGAGAGTCTCGCTAAATTGTCCTTGTCCTGTCTGCCGTAAGTTCTTATTAAAGCCTCTGCCAAATATACTGTCCCATTCCTCTCAAGGATCTCTTGTATCAATTGTTTAAGATATAAACATTTTTATTCATTCGAAGTGGGTCCTTGTCAGTTGTATCCTCATCGTCGCTCAGAGGCTCATCTGGCCCATCTGGCTCACCAGGTTCCTTCGCCTGAGGTCTTAACTGCAAGCTAGAGGGAGTAGCCCAACCTTGAGAAGAGGGTTAGGAACCGCTGCAGTGCTTGCAACTCTGTGAGAATAAGGACTAAGTAATAGGCATTTCTCGATCAAAATGAGAAGAACCAAGATGTCCTGATAGCTTCCCATGTAACACACTGCTGCACCGACTGCCGCAAGGCCGAGGGCACCAGCTACAAGAAGGTTTTTCTTTCCCAAACCCACTGCAGACTTGAATATTTCGATGGTACCGCCTTCTACAGGAGTCATAAGCCAGCTGCTACTCTGACTGCTCCGCCCATAGCGTCACTTGGCGCGGCACGAGAATTATTGCGGGGAGGAATATTCGCTGCGCCCTGGGTGGCCTTGGCATCATATACCTCTAGAGGTTTAAATGTCGATATGACTTCACTGGTAGGCCAAGGTTCCTTGATTTGAATCACCTGAGCTGTCGCCTCATGAGTATTGCCAGTAGCCTCCTTCAGCAGTAAGAGACTCCTACTCCAATATAATATTCCTATACTTCAGCTAATATTTGCCTTATTAATTAAAGTTTAATTTCTATATTTACGTTATTCATATTGCATTATTAATCCTCATTAACTTATGAAACTCTAAGTAAAGGTATGTGGCGGTTTATCCTGACCAATAGGATGCACAATGTCTCGATATCTTAGCGCCGTAAGGTCGCGTAAAGAGGCCAACACCGTGGCGGAGCATGATGTGACAAGCCTTCGTGTATTCCTGTGAATGGCTACCTAAACGCTTTAGCAATTGGTTTCAGGTGCTGTGACAGAAATTCGTGGGGTGTAGTCGGTGCGAGGCCACTTTCAAATACTAAAAGGGAATCAGTCACTCGATATTATCAAGTATTTAGGATGTAAACCTTTTCTTGCCTAAACATACAGATTTTCCTCCATCCTCTTAGTCAACATGAGCGGCATCGCAAAATCTAAATTGGAGGCTGAGTCTCATCTTGAATGCCTCCGAATGAAAAGAGGCTTTCATGGGGCTGACCAAAAGGCTCCGTGGTTGATATCAACGCTCCAACACAGCCTTGACATGTATTGACCTTAGTCAATTAAACACATGCAGTACTGACTCCTTGACAGTGTGTCCCATGATCTATACCAAACGCCGACCCATTTTATACTTGAGCTTATCCAAAATGCAGACGACAACATATACCCACCCGAAGTTACGCCCAGTCTCACTTTGACTTTGTCAGGGGCAGAATCTACAACATTGCGCATCGATTGCAATGAAGCTGGATTCACCTTCGAACAAATCGACGCCCTGGCGGGTATAGGGGCCAGCACTAAGACGGCTAGCAGCCATAGACAGCGAAGATACATAGGAGAGAAAGGTATCGGATTCAAGTCGGTTTTCAAAGCAGCAGATGTTGTAAAGATTACCAGCGGCTACTACGAATTTAGATTCGATCGGCGCGAATCTCTGGGCATGGTCCTACCAATTGCATCGCCTTTCCCAGTGGAACACCGCCTCTCAAATCATACCCAGTTCCTTCTACTACTCAAGGACAAACAAACACACCAAAGAATTCGAGCTGATCTGAGAGTTATTGAGCCTCACCTTCTCATATTTCTCAGAAGGCTTCGTCGCCTGCGCATACAGACAGACGATGCTCAAAGGGTGTTTCAAGTTCAATATGACATGTCGAACACCACCCTAGGGGAGATAGTTACGATAACAACCAGCGAAGGAGTTGGATGCAGTAGTTCCAAGACTGAGTATATAGTCGTTCGTTCTAGCTGCGATCAAATGCCCGATAACGAAAAGAGAAAAGGTGTTCAAACAACCGAAATTACACTTGCTTTTCCTATTGATGGATCTGAAAGACCGAAAATTGGCAAACAGAAAGCTTTCGCTTTTCTCCCAGTTGACGACTTTGGCTTCAAGGTTAGCCCCGGAGATCCCAATTTGAGCAAGAAATAAGCTGACTTTGTTTCAATTAGTTCCTCATTCATGCGGACTTCCTTCTTGTTGCTAGTCGGGAAGGTCTTGATTATGATTGTCAATGGAACGAGACACTTCATAAAGCAATTCGCAGGGCATTTTTTCTAGCAGTGAAACGGTTTGCAAGTGTGCCAGCCAGTGGACCAGGCCCAGGACTTCGATACTTGTGGCCCAAATACACAAAGCATCATCGCGCTTCACATAATTTCTGGAACCAGTTGCATCAGGATATATTGCATGATCTGCGATACGACCCTATTTTAGAATCATGCGATGTATCGGAGTGCCACAGAAGACCCACAGAGCTACGCTTTGTACCTCATGACTTTCGGTATGAAGGGCTCGCGCTGTTTGACAGCCCGTCGCTACGCAAAACACACTTATCATTTCAATATGATGATGTGATCGAAGAGCTGTCACCACTTGGGCTCCAGACCAGTAGCATCCAGGATTTGTGCAGCGACTTTTGCTCTTGGATTCGGGAGGTCGGTGTCTCAGTACTTGCTACTAAAACACCAGAATGGCATAGAAAAGTTGTCTCTCTCTTCTGTGGTCACAAAGACCTCAAAGATCAACTTTTGAGCCTTCCTATCATCCCCCTCCGGGATGGCTCGTGGACAAGTGGAAGAAGGTCGCGCCTCTATCAAGCGATGGGAACCGGGGACGAGTATGTTCCTAGCGGTATCAACATTTCTATTATTGAGAGGAATGCGTCTCAAGACCCAGAGAGACGTCGATTTCACGACTTCTTGGGTATTCCTGTGTACAATGCTACGCAAGTCTGCACTTTGATTCTGGATTTGCATGCCGGTACCCCGTCAAGCATCAAGCAACGTACTCCCGAGGACTTGGTCAAGGACGCACTATATATTTTCCGAAATAGAGACAAGTTCGGCAGTGACCGGGCTCCGGACATGTACTTTTCGGTCGTCAACCAAGGACACTACTCTCGTCGCAAGGACCAGATCTACATCATCGACCACAAATCACAACCCAGCCTCGTCGAGAAGTACAAAGATTCGCCTAAAAACCCATTCTATGTATTGGATGAGCTCTACATGACATGCATGAGAGGCGATGACTTGATCACTCAAAAGGTCTTTCTGAAATGGCTGTTGAAATCACCAAGCATCTCGACAGTTCCAATCCTCCTCCGTGACCACTACCTTACTCCTGAGTGGGTATTCCTCAGAGATACAGACGTGACAGATCTATTGGCAGTTCTTGAGCAGGCATGCAAATATGACACTCCTAGTCCAAGGCTCATGCAGGCAGTCCCAGAGCTCTGTGTCAGCTGCAGTGACGGGAACCGTCGTCCGCTCGCTGAGTTAGCAATACCGACCAAAGAAATGCTGCGACTATGTCCACATCTTGACTTTGCAGACCTGAGAGAACCAGAGAGATGGGGATTTCTGTCCAGGTTTGGAATTCTCACTCGCCCAAATACAGTCGCAATGTTACGAGAACTGGAATTGTTAGCAGACCTACCTGCTGATTCGGTCGATAAGGATGCGGTTCACGAATGCTATCGTGTGCTGAACAGGAGCTCTAAACAGGAACACAATCTCATCTTGTAAGAGCAAACTGACCTGTCAGAATTTGAATCAATGTACTGACATATAAACGCAGACAGGCATTTTCCTCGAAGCCTCTAGTGTTCAAAGCCCGCCCTCAGCCAGCCTGGATCAGACAGGATCTCTGTGTGTGGAACGCACCGCCAGTGTTGAAGCATGTCACCAGACTAATTACTCGCTACGGAGACTGTCAGACATTATTTTTCTATTGTCTCGGGATTCAATCCGCCAGCATCAAACACGTCGCAGATGAACTCTGCTCCTTCCAGGAAGGCAGCAATGAGGATATTGCTCAGCGCTGTGAGGAGTTGCTGCTCATTCTGGAACGTTACCTCTCACAAGAAACCGAGTTCACAGCGCACCACTTTTTGCGGATCAGACATGCCAGAGTCTTTCCTGTTTCGGAAGCTGGGAAAGAACCCCAGGCTGTTGTTCTGCGAGCTTTGCAGGATAACGATTGGTATATTCCAGACAAAATGACTTTAGAGATGGACTTCCGAAATAAAGTCAACCTCCTCGCATTCTCCGTACGGTCCATAGAAAAGCTCCAGTTTCTGTGGACGAAGCTCAATTGCCAGCGACTGTTTCTCTCACACGCAGTCGATGTAGCTATAGAACCACGGGGAGATAAAAGGCGGGATCTATCCAGGGAAGCGGAACTTCAAACCCGTGTTACATATATCACCTGGTACGTATTCTATCTTTATTTGGCGAATTCTTGTCTCACATCCTACAGCCTGAATACGTCAGTCGCTACTGGACCTCCTCGAGTGCCACCAGTCCGCGTGTGGGGCATCGACTCCATCGTGAAGGTCAGCCGTCTACATTCGATCAAGGTTGAGAGACACGATACATTGGTTACATTTGATGAGAAGGCCGACTTTACCGAGGTGTACTTTCTCATGGTTATACCTGAAGAACACCGCGAGCAGGCCATATTTACACTTGCAGATTTCTTTTGCCGCCGATACGACGTCATCTCTGAGGACAACAACCTTCTGAACCATTTATTACGCGCTCCTGTCGAGGCCTTGGCGAGCATTATGTTGAGCAATAATCGATTCCCGCCAGATGATGACATTCATCGCCATAAACCTGCCGATGAACGTACGCCAGATGAGATGGATCTGGATGATCTAGAGGAACTGGGGGAACAAGAGGGCGGACATGTCCAGAGACAATCTAATTATCTCAGCCCCCGGACTCAGTACTCTCTACGAGATTTGGTTCCTTCACTTGCGTCGAGATCGCAAAAGGTTGCAGCAAGCGCTCAGAACTTTCGCATATCTAAACGATTCAAACAACTAATTTCCCCCCAAGAAAGAGCAAGACGGGAAAGATTGCAGAAATCACTACTCAATATGGGAAACTCATTATCGACTCTACCCGTAATTTCAATACAAGACGATCCCCCATGCTCAACTGCCCTATCTAGGGAGAGACATGAAGCCCCTCCCAAGCTGACTGCTCTTTCAACTGCTCAGCAAGTAAGAACAAGAGAAATCGGGTCTCTGGGAGAGCTCTTTGTATGTCACCTGGATTCCGGGTTTCTCCTCAACTCTGACTTTGAATTTTAGGTTCACACACTATTTGGTCGGTATATCGACGACTGGTCTTTCGAAAACTGGACTAGTAAGTTGCGGGTCGAGAATGGCCACCAGCCCTTCACATTACCAGAAGGCCAATTCGCAGATTTCACCTATCTCGATCGTTCGGGTGACATGAGAGCATTTCTTCAGGTGGCTGGTGTAGAACTGAATCCAGAGTGGTCAAGAAGTACCACCTATCATGTCGAGGTGAAAACTACAACTGTTGATGATAAAGAACCGTTCTTCGTCAGCCAGAACCAAGTCAACATGGTAAAAGGCGGCCCCTTCTAAACGATGCTGTGAGTTTACTAACTATTGTCAAGATGCGAAGCTACGCTAATGATCCAAACAACGCGTATATCATCATGCGAGTGTCTCAGGTCAATAACGAGAGTCCTGAGTTAAAGTGCTATTCTAATCCTTGGCTGCTGCATCTTGAGGGCACGCTTCAGTTCGCATCAGCGAGTGGGTATCAAGTCTACGAGGCGAGGCTGTCAGCACCAACTCACGATTAGTGTCGTTGCGAAAATGCAATTAGGGTTGCGATAGTCGTCAAGGGTAGTCAAAGCCTGAGTCAAAGCAACATTCAAGTAATGATAGAAGGGCTTGATCAATTCAATATAAGCTATTCATCTCGATATAACCAGACAAGGTGGTAGAGGCGCTGCTGTAGACAATCAGACTGCAGATATCTAAATAAACCCCACAGATGCTATTGTTATAATTACCTCTGCAACTTAAGCCCGTAAGCTCGTTATCGATTTGCAAGCCTTTTAGTCAATAAAATTAGCCTTTTATTAAATCATCATAAAGTATTACTCAAGATGTAGCTCTGTTATAATTTGCCTCCTTAGACCTGACTAATTATGGAAGTCAGAATTGCTTAATGTATTAGCAGGAATAATTAGTCAAGACTGAAAACACTGTGCTTTCCCCCCTTCCACTGCTGAGAGATATGGTGGAGTAACATTACGCCAACCACATGAAAAAGAAACGGAGATTCATCATGAGGAGTCCAACCATCCAAATGAGGGCCCTGACTTTTGTGAGGTATCTTTGCAAATTGAATCTGGGCTGCCCCGATGCGATGATAATTTCCCGTCCCGTGAGGCTTGACGATTATGACGCCAACGACGACTGATTGGCTTGCACAAAGCGGCACGAACAGAGGGTTGAGCTGGCTGCAAATTCCTTCAACCTCTGGTCTTGAGTCATCGAAATCGAGATGTGTAGTGTCTGGTCCAGGGCCTTGTTCGAAGCGAAAGCTAGCCACCTGAAAATAGCTAATGTTATTTCCTGACCATTCAATAGACCCGACCGGTAGCATCAGGCCTTCTACACGGAGACTGCCGTGTGCAGTTAAAACCGAGCTTCCAGCGTTTTCGGGCTCTGGCGTCCGTAGGACAGAACAGAAATAGCTTAGAGAATCGTTCCCTGACGTTTCTAAATAGAAGCCAATTTCCCCATCTAATGACAGCCAAGACCAACTCGGTGCGCGGGAGCGTGTTTGACTGGCTGGGGTCAGCCCATGCCTGAATAGAGTCCGATACCAGCCAAGGCCCTCTTTGATAATACTCTTCCATGTACCAGCGATATACATATCGCCTCGCCTCGCCTCAATAGTCTTAGCAATGCCGGCAAAAGCCACTAACTTATCTGTGTGGAAGGTAAGTTCGCATGCTGAATATTGCGCAATAAGCTGCTGCCAACATTCTCGAAAGTTGGCTTGTGTGGTATTTTGCTTTGGTACCATTGTAGATAGATAGGCCTGCTGCTTGGAGAGAACCTCGAGTCCTCTTGGTAAGCCGCGAGGGAACATTTCAAGTGCACTAAGACCGTTACACTCCCAAGCTAGCTGCCGCATACCAAAATGAAGAACCTTTGGGGCTAAAAGACGCTCTTGGAACACCCAACCTCGTCCCATCAAAGGCGAGTCAAGTACTTCGTCCTTCCAAATATCTCCATCTAAGATCATGTCCCGCTGTAGTGGTCCTATGCCCTCTAGCGTAGCTCTATAAGGCCGGACATGGGCCCATGATTCAGGGTAAAATATATCTGGATCTATTTCCTCAGCATCGGCTGAGTACGATGCGGATAAGTTCAAGTATGAGTTGGCGTATACCTGACCCATCTTCAGAGCCTCTACATCCCAGTCTCCGCACTCTTTGTCTTGCTTAATGCAAAGTGAGTCAATCCAGAGGTAGCGAACCTGAAGCTGACGGACGACTTCGACTGCGTGTTGAAATAGTCGTGGCAGACTCTGGAGATCGATGGAGCACTTGAAACGGTGTTCCGACTGTGTGGTAAGCTTTTCATATGGAAAGGTTCCCCAGCGATGGCTAAGTGTCATGTAAGGTCCTGTCAGCTCCTCATGTTGAGTGACGATGAGTTTCGTTATCGTTCGACCATGACCCAGATCTAAGAGTCTTGTTGGATACCAAGCGTTATTGGACGAAGTGATACAAGAAGTATGGTTCATTTTGCACTCATGGAGCCATTCTCGAATCTGCTGATAGTTGATTGAAGCTAGTCCTCGATGTCGTGAGTATGGTGCTTCCTCCGGAATATCTACTCGTAAATTAGTTGTGACAATTCGAGGCGATAATCGACCCAAAACCCTACCACCAGATTTATGAAAATGAAGTTCAATCTGACAGCCTCCTGCCTCTGCCTTAGTGTTACGCCACAGGAAGACCTGATGCAGATCAAGGTTCCGACGACCGCGGCTATCGGCTGGTAGATGCTCTTCAATTTCACCATTGCCATCATCAATATTTGGATCCTTCACCATCGAGCCAAACTCGCAGATATATATGACTTTCAGCGGTTTTTGCAGCCATTCCTGATAAATATCAAAATAGTAGTCCTTCAAGAAATGAGCGTGCTTGTCACATATCCAGCAGGCGTTACTATTATAAGTATCACAAGGAGGGTAAGTCTGCGAGGTCATGCGATTGGGCTCGAGTTCACTTTCCTTGGGATATAGGCGACTTATCGCACTCACACAGTTGCTACAAATGGCCATTGTGAGGTGCAGCGAGGTTAGCCGATGAGAAGAAGTTAAGCTGAAGTCTTTAGAGTAGTTTTAAGAATAACTATTGGAACGCAAGTTGGTGAGGGGTATATACGTGCATTTCATGGGATTCATCATGTGACTATACCTTGGCTTCAACCTTGAGCAACATGCATATTCATTGGATGATTTCGGTGGGGCGGTTCTGTTTCTGTACGGTATGGGGCCGAAACTAGACCTGGTTGAGTCTCCCTTGGGAAGACTGTCTTCATCACTGTAGAGTCAATGTCAATTCTTTTCGTATGACAAAGGTCGATGAACCACCAGGCAGTTACTTTAGTATTTTTACCATACCGAATTCTCATTGTGTAGTACTGGTCTTAAGGAACTGCTGACCTGTCTATTGATATCAGCCTCAATGAGCTGTGCGAAGGGAAACAGTCATTACCTAAATACGATTGCATGGGCAGTCTGGTAGACAGAGGTACTGATGGGATCTTCCAGACTTTCAGGCAAAACATTTTCGCATCCCACGAAGTCAGATCACCAGGAAATAATAGTCCTGCAGCAGACATAACTGTCTTCCTAATAGGCAGCATAATGGCGGACTTAATGACGGGTGAGGGCTAAAGAGCCACTGTGGCACTACAACCAGGTCGATACATCAATGTATTAATTAGATGGAGCTGAGGGCGCTAGTATTCCGTACTCAAGACAGGAATCATAACTACACCAATATAACGTATTTAATAAGCATATAACGCATCCAAGTATTCGACACACTACATGAAGTGCTTCACAAGGACCCCGGTCTCACTCGGCAGTTATATCAGCCGAACATCCAGAAAAAGCGAGTTCGTGAAGATTGAGATCTGAATGAGTTGAACAAAGCTCTCTGCTGGGCAATCAAATCTTTAAGCGACACCGGGTCTCTAATCTAGGCATCATTCTGGCAGAATAACACTTAGGGTTAGTAAGATTATATAGAGATCTAGGGTATTATATAGGCTATTCCTCTAGAATAATATTCTGCCAGGATAATCATAATTAAGGTAATAGGCTTTTTAATAATAACAGAGAGAGATAACTATAAGTAAATAGGGAATTAATATGTTCAAAAAAATACTAAGAAGTAATTATTTTATTATTAGTTATTCTGATAGCTCAATTAGCTATAACTAAAGGCTTAACGTTCTGTTTCTATATATTGTGGTGGGTGCTCATTTGCTGTCGCTTGCTCATAAGACGGTGCGGTTGAGCTTCCTTGACCATTGACAGCGTCTTCGAAGATCCGGGCTCGTAACTGTTGCAGTTTCTCTCTTGCTTGTTTCAGGTCCTCACCTGCAGCATCCCTCTTTTCAGTCCATACGCTCTTCTTCTCCTCAGCCAATCGCAGCTCCTTGTCTACAATCGCGCCCGCCGCAGCTATACCCTCTGCCGTTGCTTTAATCTCCCGATGGAACAAGTAGTCAGTCACCGGTGTGTTGATCAAGTCGTCGAGTCTGCCAACGACGCTTTTCCCGTCTGCGACCTTGGGCATTATAAACCCGCCGACTTCGGGATCGAGCTCGTGAGCCAGAGCTAGGAATTGCGAAGCCTCAGCCAGACTACGCCGGACCAGGCCCAACTCTTCACGCTCTTTTCGGTCAGCAATAGCGGAATTAAAGTTACGATTAGCTCTTATTCCAGCTCCGGCTTTCAGATCAAAGATATCTGATTCGGAGATTTTGAGCGCCTTTGCTGCGCTTCCGGCGGCGAAGGTGACGCGTGAGCGAGCCATTGTGATATAGTTAAACACTGAAGCCACTTGGCTATAGCGGCTCTGTATGGGAATAAATATCTTGAGAATGTCAATGTCATGCCCTAAAGAAAACGACGGAAAAGAATTTTATTTATTACCTGTTGAGCTGCTTTCATCTCTGCCTCGAGCACATCTTCTTCAGCATTATCTGGCGAAGGCCCATCAAAGACAACTGCATAAAGGTTATCAAGATCATTCAGGGCCTGCACACGTTGCTCGAGCATGTGTTCTAACTTCTGCCTCCGCTCCTTCATGTCGTCCAGCTTGGCCTTGAGCTCTTTGCGCGTCTTGTCCGCCTTGGCCTGCCACTCCAGCAACTCTATCACGTCATTCTCCTCCTTGGTGAGCTTTTCCTTATACTGTGAACCAGCAAAGAACTTTTTCATGTGGCTGCCTCGTAGATCTTCAGATTCCTTCTGTTCCTTTTTAAGTCGAGCGGACAATTCGCTATATAACGCGTCTGCATCATACCATATGTTTTTGAGTGCAGCAAGGTCGAGTTTGACCTGGGTTAGAGTGGCTGCAGTATCTTCAGTGGCAGCGATAACCGAGAGGAGTCGCTCTCCTTCAGCTGCTGCCGCGCTGATTCGATCTTTAGGGGACTCAATTGTAGGCACCATGGAGAGCGGCTTTTTGTAATTTTGTTGTATGAAGTTGATTGTATGTCAGATGGACTTTTTATAAATAGGTTGGTTATCTTAAAGCAGATCCCAATATTCTATTCTACGTTAAATACAATATAAAACTTGATAAGAACTTTAATATAAATGCCTCATAAGGATTTTCAGCTAAAGCTTTCAGCCGCACTGCCCAAACTCAAAGAGGTTGTCCAATTGAAGATCTTTAGTAATCTTCAATGTGAGGGGTAATAACCTAGGTAAGGATGTGGTTACAGCTTGGATGTAACTACAGGTTAAGTCATTACCTCTAGAGGACATATATATCAGCCAAGCGCGTCATTAGTTAAGAAGAAAATTAAATATTCTGCGGCATTAACTCCACAAACTAGGAGTTAATTCTTCGGTAAGTTAGTAAGTAAAGCATTATATATAACTTAAGGTTATATATGGTATCTCGGAGTTATTTAAGAGATTTAATTATAAAATTATTAGAAATCTAATATCTACTCTAGTGTTATAAATGCTAGCCTTAAAGAGCCAAAGCTCTGGTACCCTCTCAGAGTCTGGACAAGATAGTAAGAGCAAAAGTTGCCTGCAGAATATACATTTTCTAAATAAGCAACGTCTCAGGGCGAAGGTAATTTAACTATTATAAAACATAACCAAGTCCATCGTCCCCTGGTCTACTCGAACAAATTCCGTCCCATCGTAGGGACTAATGATGCTAACGACTGTTGTATCCTCCATGTTGAAGATGAGCTCATCAGCAGTCCCAGAGGCTCCAATATTCATCCAGGCCTGACTCTGGTCGAACAATCCTCCTTTGCCGCCCTCAACGGCAGCACGAGGTGCAGGGGTTGCAAGTCCAGAAACCACGCGGAAAGCTGTAGAAAACTTGCCCTTGATATTGTATTGTGTGGCTAGAGAGCGAGAGTTGGAGTAGAGACCCATTGGGTAGAGGCGTGACGAAGTATCCTCAACTGCGTCTTGTCCTTTAACATACCAGGACTTCAACTTTAATCCAGGCTCTCCTTTCGTGACTTCAATGGTGATGTTTGTTGTCTCAGAGCCCTTGACGACGAATGTACCAGTGAGGTTCTTCTCGGCACTTTCCGCCGCGGCGTACTCAGCTGCTGTGATGAAGGTTGTTCCTGTAACGTCGCGAAGTGGCCAACGCGCAGGGGTGGCAGTTTCGCCGGCAATCAGAATCGAGAAGCCAATACCATGGTCTGGCGAAAGGGCGATAAAACAGGTATAATCATCGTTACCACCAGCCTTGAGATATAGGTCAGAGACACGGGTGCGGTTCGAGCCAGGACCAGTAGGGAGGGTGAGACGTGTGATTTCCCAGGGTGCCCCGACAAGCTCGACAAGGGTGCCAGTGCTGCTGCGAGGCTTCATCCACTCCCGAGTAGTAGAAGATGAGAGGAGGTCGGAGTTCAGGATAGAGATTCCCGCGAGTCGCAAGTCTTTGGCAGATGAATAGATGCCACCAGACCTTCTCGTCGTTAGTTTATTTCACCAACAGCACATTCCGAAACTTGACTTACCCAGCCACAATAGGGACATCAATGCCCCATGACTTGAGCCCAGTCCGGGCTACGGCATCCACGTCCGAGCCATTGGGAACCACTGCAGAGGAAGAGTCCATTCCAAGTGGTTCAAAGATAATATCTTTAATTGCGTCTTTGTACTCTTGGCCAGTAAGCCGCTCAAGGATCAGAGTCAGAACGCCAAACCCGGCATCGGAGTACAGCGCACTTCGCCAAGGGCCTATAGTAGGAACCTGTGTATCCCGCATAAATTCAAGAAAGCCTGGTCTTGTAAGTAAGGGCCCAATCCACTAGGTGTCCTAATTACCTTCTCGATCGTCTCCAGTGGTATTCGGGTTGAGTTTAAAGTATTCTATTGTTTAATTCAGTACTCAGTTGACCACCTAAGGTACTGCCGCAAACTTACCTCCAGGGCCACTGGTGCCAGCCTGATGTGTAGCAAGTGCTCCCACAGTAATTTCACTCCAGTCGATTCTCTCCAGTGGGTTACTAGACGAATTACCCAAAAGCTCAGGCAGAAAAATGGACACAGGATAGCTCAATGCCTCAATGCCAGCCTTAGCAATGATAGCATACACAGTAAAGACCTTTGTCACGCTGCCAGTCCTGAAGATTGTATCCTCAGTCAGTTTTCCCTTTGTGAGAGTATCCTTGTATGTATCGCCAACATGGAAGTAACTGTAAAGCGAATCATTGGTCGAGGCTGAAAAGACATCAATCGCAAAAATGAGGTCTGTTTTATTCAGGATCTTAGTATCAAAGAGTTCTTCGACCAATGATGGGAACTTTTCCTTGGCTTCATTGAGGAAATCTGTCTTAGAAATGTCGAAGTTAGGGAGAAAAGAGGGGCCAGTAAGAGGAACATCATTTGAGAGGATGACGCTGGCTGTTGCAGAGCCAGCAAGGCCCATATAAGCCAAAGATTCGAAACGCATATTGAGTAGTATGAGTGAAGTGTAATGTCTCTTGGGATAATTTCAATCTTTGGCAAGTCTTGAACTCTTAAATACAGATTTGATTCTTAACATTGCTGTGCATATCGTCGCCAAGCAGTTTGACATCATACCTGTTGTAAGGCTGAGAGCGGCACGTCGATACTGGAAAGAGTTTAGCCTCGTAGATCGTGCAAAAAGTGGGCCAAGCAACAAGCCTGTAATTTGCCTAGCGATCCATCCATCCAGAAGGAGGTTTAGTTTCAGTGCTTGGATGAGCAAAACGATCCCATTTCCAGCATTTCCTTGCTTGTTTGACTTTCTGCGCCTTGCCTGTGCAGTTGTCCCAGTCGCTGATCTGGACGTATTAGGAGCTAAGCCAGTGTACCGCCCTTTGGCCACATTATCTGATTGAGCCGATGACCTAGCTGAAGTTCGGCTGTGCCTTGCTGACAAGGGTTGCGTACTTGTTACGGGAATTGCCCCCCCGGATGGACAGTTTAACCGATCCTCCGGAGCGCAGCGTACGTCTTGAAGCGGTGTTCCTTTTTTCGGCTGATATCTACAGATTTACATTGGCTATTCAATGCAGATGGCACATATAACCAAAACCTGCTTCTTCTAAGAAACACAAGTTAGTATCTGCATACTTTTTGCATAATGGTCTTAAGCGTTTCGCGCAACAGCTTGCATGTTCTTTGTTATTAAATGACGCGACTTCGTAGGTTTAACTGCGATAGGGGAAGACGCGCTGGGCAGATAAGATACGATAAGATAAGACACTAGGATACCGTAAACTTGGGCATTTTAAATGTCTTATTTGTTTTTATATTATATATTTTAACAAGTAAAAGTCTTATTAAAGAAAATAGTTTATAATTTAAATTATATTTTATTATTATCTTAAAAGTATCCTCTATTATACAACTTAAGAGCACCAAATATGAAAATGTTATTACCATAATCCTATACCCTTTCTCAAACAGCAATATCAAGTCTCATGACGTGAATTACTAATAGCGAGGCACGCTGGCTCCTCTTACTATTTATCTTTAATAAATGCTCTCGTTTTCGGCGAAAACCTTACTAAGTTAAGGGCCAACTTCCGACACAGCCTCATCTATTGATGTCTTGCTTCGCAATGGACCGACAAGCTTGGTTGGTCATGAACTTGGTCACCCTTTGTTCCTTCAGCAGGCAATTTCCGATCATAGCCGGCAAACGTTATCATTGCGCGCCCACTTTTGAGAGTCAAGGGTGGGTACGGCGCAAAACCCCCGCATTCAAGCCTATCTCAGTTTAATGCAAGTTATGCTCACAATGCAAAGTTGGGGGTAATCCCGGAGGTCTCCGAATCTCCGATCTTCAACAGTAAGCAAGCAGCTTGGAGTCGGAAGCTTCGCTCCCAGAGTGGGTTATTTTTACCTCAACATCATTAATGTAGATGTATTTAGTCTTTTGGGAATTATATCTGGCATCATCTGTCTAATATTCTGCCGCATTGCCCAACACGCTGACTTTTATTAATCGAGACTGCAATAAACCCGAAAGCTACAATTCAAAATGGCGAAGCTTGAGATTCCTATCATCGACTTCTCTGGTAAGCGATGACCGTTGGCTCTTTTCAGCTCCCAGGCTAACTGATCTAGGATTCTACTCAGAAGACCCAGATGAGAAGAAGAAGGTTGTAGACCAGGTCCGTGAAAGCTGTTTATACAATGGATTTTTCCAGATCCTGGGGCATTCTGTTCCTGTGGACAAGCAAGCCAAAGCCCTGCAGTGTGCCAAGAAGCTCTTCAACCTCCCTCTGGAGGAAAAAGAGAAGGTTTCCAAGAATAACAACACTTGGAACCGTGGTTATGAGATGCTGAGGTCACAGATTCTTGAGGAGGGCACGCAGCCAGAACTCAAAGAGGGTTTCTACATTGGCGATGAGATTCCCAAGTCTCACCCCTATTTTGTCAATAAGAAGCTCAACAGTGGCCCCAACCAGTGGCCAGAAGCCCTGGGAGACGATTTGGAGGACTTCAAGTACCAGACCATGGATTACTACAGGTCAACACTGAACCTTGCCTCTGATCTTATGCGGGTACTAGCACTTTCCCTTGACCTCAAGGAGGACTACTTCAGTGACTTCCTGGATGGTGCTGTTGCTACCATGCGGCTCCTGCACTATCCTTCTCAACCTAAGGATGCTGACGAGAAGCTTACTCGAGGGATTGGAGCCCATACCGATTTCGGTGCTATCACAATGCTTCTTCAAGATGATGTCGATGGCCTCCAAGTCTGGGATCAGAAGAACAACACCTGGATTGATGTAAGTCTCGACGCCACTGGTTTTAGAAGAAGGCAAGTCTGACAATCCTCATTAGGTCCAGCCAACCAAGGGAGCATTCGTTGTTAATCTGGGCAACCTGATGGCTCGATGGACAAATGAGAAGTACAAGAGCAACGTCCATCGCGTCATCAACAAGACTGGTAAAGAGCGATACTCCATCCCAGTCTTTGTATCTGGTAACCCCGATTACGTTGTAGACTGTATCCCAACCTGCAAATCACCTGGGGAGGCGGCCAAGTTCAAGCCAGCTACTGTCGAGGAGGTCGTGTCAGCATCTTATGCGGAGTCATACGGAAGAGCTCAATTGTACAAGCAGGGCCTGGAGAAGAAGGCTGAGAGCAAGGTGGAAAGTACGCCTCTTCAGCAGGTCGCAGCTTGATGTATCATTTTATCCAAGTTCTATGTGGTGATACAAGCTCTCAGCCACAGGTCCCAGTATCATTGTATCATTACTACTTGTATGTCGTTACAAGTCTTGACTATTAAATGAATTGTTCGTTTAATAAACCGGTTCCGATGCAAAATGTCATAAATGCATTGAAAATAATGAACCCTAGGCTAAAGAGGGCGCTTACTTGGGTTTGCCTGATCTATTTGCGCCATCTCCTCAGCACTTGGTCCCTTGTAGATCTTGAAGCGATAGCTTAAATTCAGCAGTAGAAAATCCAGCGTTTCATCCGTCGACACTCTATCTATCGATGCACTGCAGGGAATTGACAAACATACTTTCCATTACCTCGAATCCGGCTCATAAACAACCTGCTTGACTTTTTTTACTACACTCACAATAGAGAACAAGAGGTTCATAAATTAAAATCGATCATAGTGGGTTTCATGCCGCCATTCATTAACCTGCAATCACATCTGACACGATAACATTAAGAGAACTCGCACCGACTGAACAAGAACCATGTCCAGAAGAGTCCCCTCATAAGGCATCGCGGGTGAGCTTCCCGGATAGATACACATGTGGGTTGGGATGGGGATAAGGAGGGGGTAAAAGCGCCACTGGGACGGCTCCTGATTATCTCCCATGTTATTCCCCACTTAGATAAAGCTGTCGGATGAGACGATCCTACACCAGGTGCCCCCATTTTTGATGGTAGGTTACTGTAGTATGCCAAGTAAATGGTACCAAAAGAAGCTATATTAACCGATTGAGATGGATGTACTGGGTACGAATACCTCATATGAAGCCCACTTCCAATGTGCTGGCTGAGATAGAGTCGTTTCCCCTCCGCAGAGATTCAAGATCATTGGCTTACGAACCGTGGTCTCGGTTGCAGATATCACAATGATACAGCCAGTGGCATGGCTATAGAAAGGGTAGCACTTGCACAATGACGAGTAATGCGTTACCAGAAATCAACAACTTCATCCATGCAAGAACTACTTGAGGATAACTGACAACCGCATTATCGCAATGGCTTCCGACGATAAGCACAAACATCATGAGTCTCTGGCCTTTGACCAGGAGAACGGTTCCCAGATTGTTGTTGATGCAGCTGCTGAGCGATCTTACCGTCAGTGGCCTTGAAAAGAACCCGTGAAATATCCCATGCTGACATTGGGTAGTGCGCAAGATGGACGCATGGCTCCTGTCATATCTGAGCGTCATGTACTTTTTCAATGCTGTTGACAGAGTAAGTCTTGCCCCAGATACCAGTTACTCTTCTAACGAAACCAGAGTAACCTGGGAAACGCCGAGACAGATGGAATGAGCAAAGACCTCGACTTCAAGGGCGAAGAGTTCTCACTTTTAATCCTCCTCTTTTATGTGCCAAATGGTCTCTGCGATCTACCACTTAACCTTCTTCTGAAGAAATTCTCTGGTAGAATCATGCTGCCGTCCCTCATGGTCGGCTGGGGTTCCATGGCCTTGTTGCAAGCTGCCTGTAAGAACTTTGCAGGCATGTTGGCCATCCGTCTCCTGTTGGGGTAAGTTGTAACAACCTCCGTATGTCAATCATGAATTTGTCCTAACAGCTCACAGTGCTTTTGAAGCCGGTTTCTTTGCTGGTGCGGTCTTTTATCTGACACTCTTTTACCAGCGCGGCGAACTTGGCTTTCGTATCGCGATATTCTTTGGCAGTGCGCTGCTTGCTAGTGCTTTCTCGGGCCTGATTTCGTTTGGAGTCTTCCAGATCAAGGTCTCCCATATTCATGGTTGGATGTGGCTATTTTTAATCGAAGGTAAGCCAAAGGTACTGCAAGGGGGGACTGTGAATATTCCTTGCTGACCAGGGGGAATCTCAGGTACAATGACTGTGTTGTTGGGAATCCTTGCCTTTTGGTGGCTTCCCGCCGACCCGCAAAGTGCCTGGTTCTTGACAAAAGAAGAAAAGCATGTTGCGAGACAAAGAGCTCTCCGCGATGGGAGTGGAGTTATTGGCGAAGATTTTAATCTCAAAGAATGCTTCAAGAGCTGGAACAGCTGGAGATTTGCTGTATGGTGTGTCATCAGCCTGACATACCCCGTCGCCTTCTCCACTACCTCCAATTTCCTGCCACTTATTATCCGTCGTTTAGGATATAACACGGTAATCACGAACCTTCTGACTGTGCCCCCCAACGTTGCAGGATTTTTGGTTCTTCTCGCAGTTACCTGGAGCTCTGATCGCAACAGAGAAAGAACACTGCATATTGTTGGCAGTCTGTCTACAAGTCTCGTTGGCTTACTCATCCTCGCCATCATTGATGCTGAAGCACACATTGGAGTGGCCTATTTCGCCTGTTTTATGCTGTGTGCTGGGGCATATATCCCGAGTTGTCTAGTTCACAGCTGGCACAACAACAACAATCTCAGTGAGAACTCACGAGCCGCCACGACTGGTCTGCTCGTAGGTCTCGGTAACCTTGGTGGCATTCTATCCGCTGGAACGTTCAGAACAACTTATGCACCTCGCTATGCACCAACCCTGATTGGCACAGCTGCTTGCAATGTCACCTGCATTCTTTTCACATTGGGATTGGGATTCTGGATGAGGAAGCAGAACCGTGTGAAAAACGAGGCACAAGGTGTTGATCTGAAGGCTGAGGATGTTGCTACTTCCGAAATCACACATGGTGAACAAGATCCACGTTGGAGGTACTTTGTGTGAGTGTGAGAAGCTTTATGGCGTAGGGAAAGGGTCAAAAACAAGTGAGTTGATTCAGATGAACAAGTATACAACAAGACAGTCCAGAAAGATATAACTTTTAGATCCGCCATGGGTGGGCCGGAGCCGGGCCTCTTAGCTCGACATATACCAGAATTTAAACCAATAAATCGTCCGTCTTCCTGATTGTCGCTGTCATGATATAGACTGCTGGGAGTGTTGAGACTATGGTGTGAAGAATTAGTATGTGAACGAGGTGTTCGATTCGAGACTGACCAATTTGATGCGAAGGTACAATGTCTAGCATCTCCAAACATAAGTGCAAGGAGAACCAATGACAGTACAGCTCGTCATCCCATTGATTCCATCTCCTGCATACGTCCCAGCCTTCCCATTGCAGATTTCGGCCGGGTTAGCTACACTGGTCGTAATCACGCAAACAAGGCCGATATCGCTGTTATCGCATGACCCTGTAATGTTATATATGGTGCAAGTTGCCAGTGGTGCAAAGAGAGCGAGTACTGCAATGGTTCGCATAGTGATTGATAAGTCGAGGATTGAAGAGAGAGTATAGAGAGAGTATGATTGTGAGGATTGGAAAATGGATGCGTGGCGAGTTTAATAGTTAAATACAAATAGTAAGAATTTCATTATGTTCCATATCTAAAGCAAATGGCATGCGATACTGAGACTAGCCCCTTCCCTTGGGTAGGAGTAAATCATCTTAAACTCGTATTTATCCTTTGCTTGGATTATTTAAGGTTTATAGCTACTTCAAGACTGATCACTGCCCCTGACAAGGCAGGCATATATGGTTGCATTGTCTGAAAGCTGGCGTGTAAACTAAGCTAAGAATAGACCACTTCTTATTGTGTTTGAACGGATGCAACAAGATCGCGATTTAATAAAACCCAATATGGAAAGAGTGTTTGCCATACGGCAACATTGGGACTCATATCCAGAAGATTGGTCTAGAACATTTAAAACCGTTGCCGCAGTGCGCCACGAACTACATGCCTCAAACGCTCAAGTGCTGGCTAATAATAATAATAATAATAATAGAGTTTTGTATTTCTTTGCTTTCCCCTTTGCAATTCCGGAGAGGTAGGGATAGTGACATTACCACTTTGTGACACCTCCATCAACAAGAATATCGGAGCCCGTGCAATACCTGGTGATTGGTAAGTATAACTGGCAGTTCAAGAAGGCGGTGGCAATAACTTACGCGCTGGCATCACTGGCCAGGAAGACACAGGCTCCCTTGATATCGTCAGGTTCCGCGACGCGGCGGTTCATGATCTCGTCCTTCCATCCCTCGATTAAGTCCGGGAATGGTGCTGTCATCGCTGTCTTGACATAGCCGGGGCTGATTGAGTTTACTCGGATCGCATGCTCTTGAAGCTCTGCGGCAATTGGTGCAACCATTGCTCTCACTGCACCCTTGGTACCACAGTAAGCTGTCGACCTCTGTGATCGAATAGCCATATGCGAAGCAATACTGGCCACGAGAATAATACTTCCGCATTTGGTCTCGTTTCCGATCATGGCTTGAGCTGCCAGCTTTGCAGAGAAGTAAACACCTTTAGCATTGACGGCAAATAACTTGTCAAAGTCTTCCTCTTCTGTGTCGAGGAAATGCACATTCTTGTTGACCCCTGCGCACGCAACCAGGATGTCTAGCCTGTTGTTGAAGTCTGAAGCCACAGAGGCGAAACCTTCCTTTAGACTCGACAACGCGGTTACATCCACAATGTAAGATTTTATCTGGACCCCGTGGCTGGAAATCAGCTGTTCGACTTCAGGAGCAGAGGGTTCAATCACGTCGAAAATGGCAACGTCGGCACCGGCTTCGGCCAACCCCTGGGCAAACGCGAAACCGCAGCCTCGACCTCCCCCAGTAACAACGGCTAAGCGGCCAGCCAGTGAGAACTGCGAGGCAATGTGAGCACATGATCTAGGAACATAATTGGTCCCAAGTAACCGACCTTTGACATTTTGAACAAGGTATACGATATAATTGGTTGAGATTAAAAGTATCGCAATGTGAAAGAAGCTGTAATGATTTGACGCCTGCGATGTTCAGTGTAAGAACTTACATACATGTCAAATTACCTTTGTAGTGAATCACGACACTGGGTGCCTTTCTACGGTAGAGTTCCAAAGTCTGGCGGGCCATCATACGACGGACGCTATCCGATTCGACTTGCAACCTCGTACCGAAAACTGAGTTCAAGAATGGGGGTGGGGGTTGCAACGGCTCGCTTTCACAGACTCCACTTGTGATAACGCCTGATACCGCCAGCGGGAACTAATCTGATACCGATCAGGGAGTAAGTGGGGGTATGTCCCATTTCCAAGGTGCTGTAACACAAGAACCCCGCGTTCTGGGAGTATCTCTCAGCTCAAGTTATATGGCATTAGACCTGACCGAGTTGTAAAGAGTTGACGTGGATAGTGCATTTCCTAGGCATATTCTATTTATTTTACTGAGAATTGCTTGAACAAAATGGGTAAAAAGAAGGTTTTGGTCTGGTAAGGATTGCATTCGACCAATGAACATTTCACTAACCAGGGTACCAGCTACGGTGTGGATATCGATGCCGTAGCCGGTTGGTTGGGATCATACGGAGGCGAAGACAGCACAAGCGACATTAGCAGAGGTCAGCAAAACAACGCGCATCATATTTTCACTGCTAATTCTTTGGGGAACAGGCCTCTGGGCGGGAACAATTGGTACCCGACGCTTGTTGAAGCTCTTTGAGAAGTACAACATCAAAGCCTCATGGTTCATCCCTGGACACAGCCTGGAAACATTTCCAGAAGAGTGTGCTATGGTCCGAGATGCTGGACATGAGATAGGTGTAAGCATAAAATTGTACAAATTATAGGCATTCCACTAAGTGAGAACAGCTACATGGCTACAGCCACGAAAACCCCGTGGACATGACTTTCGAGCAGCAAAAAGACGTTCTGCACAAGACATGGAAGTTACTTACCGACTTCTGCGGAAAGCCGCCCAAGGGAAGCGTGGCGCCTTGGTGGGAGACAAGTGAAGAAGGGACCGAGTTGATGCTTAGCTACGGAATCGAGTATGACCACTCAATGTCTCATCACGACTGTCAGGCATACTGGCTGCGGACAGGCGACTCATGGACCAAGATTGATTACACCAAGAAGGCCGAGGAGTGGATGAAGCCACTGCAAAAGGGCAAAGAGACGGGCATGGTCGAAATACCTGGCTCTTGGTACATAGATGACTTACCGCCCATGATGTTCATCAAGAACTCCCCAAACTCACATGGATGGGTCAACCCGAGGCAAGTCTTTTCAGATGCTAGTTGTTAACTGGGACTGACAGAACATACAGAGATGTCGAAGATATCTGGAAAGACCACTTCGATTACTTCTACCGGGAATATGGTCAGTGAACCACCAAGCTTGATGGATGTAATCTTTCGTTTTACTAACGCTCTATAGACGAATTCATCTTCCCCATGACTATCCACCCCGATGTATCAGGCAGACCCCACGTTCTCCTGATGCACGAACGCATCATCGAGCACATCAACAAGCATGAAGGTGTCGAATGGGTCACCATGGCAGAGGTCAGTTGCCACTTATCCCAAGTGCGTTTGATAAAGTTTATATTGCTGACATTTACCAGATGAGCGATTACTTCAAGAGCAAGAATCCCGCCCCAGAAGGCGCTCTTATGCCGGCTAGCCACGATGAGGTGATGAAGAAGTTTCAGGAGTCAGCGTAGAAGCAGTGAAATTACAGACCCCCGGGTTGGGAGTTATGGGCTTAAAGAGAACCAAGCCGAGCAATAAGAATTACTAGTCTGATCTTTCACCTACTGCTATTTATAATTCTTCACATCTAATTGAGTCTCTTCTCTGACATTTTTCGATACTACTAAGAACCAATCCTGCAACAGACTGGAACACCAAACGCCCATTTACTAATATTATCCCACTAATATCAAGCTGTATTACATGGAGGGTAGCCCTACTCTGTGTGACTACCTGACTGTGAAGTTTAAGTTCGTCGCCGAAGAGGCGTAGTTTGTCCAGTTTTAGTCCTATGAATACCTTGGAAGATGCCGACACCTTGAAGGTCGCGAAAGACAACGGGGTATGAACTGGTGCCATGGCCATCATTGAACTTGATGAGCCCCCCTTTAATGTATATTTTGTTAAACATAATGCTCTTCCTAATTCTCTATGGGACATCCAATTCATACCAGCCACGCCGTGCTTTTCAGATCCCTTAACCTCTAAATCCCTTCATTATGACTTAAAATTCCTCTAAGATATACCATACCTAGTAACTAAATCGATCTCACCAGGGTAGACTAAATGCAGTTCTGCGGCTATGGAGAGTCTTGCTATGCCTTATATACACCTTTATAAATATAGAATATTCTTTTCTATTTTATCTTCTGTGATTTCTAATACATAAGTTGGCTTCTGCAGGTTTATAATATAGAATAAGGCCAGTAAAATAGGCAGACTTAGTAAACTACTTTTTAATCTATAGTTATCTTAATCCTAACTCTATAATAAGTTTATAAAATAAATTTATAATTAGATTAATAAATTTAAAATTTAAGATACTAGTTATAATAGTCTAAATATATAATATATTATTTATATAACTTATTTCTTATCTTATATTATATTTAAGCCTAATATTATATTATAATAGTTAAAGTGGTATTTATTTGAGTATATAATGCTATTTTGCGGCATATACTAGCTTAGGTATTACTCCTAAATAATTTAAAGCAAAGACTAGAAAGAAGTAATAACTAAATTTAACTAATTAATTAGTCTTAAGATAATCTAAGTTCTCCTATTAATCTTAGTATTAATAAAAGCCTTACTAGCCCTATTTATAATAATAAATCCTCTAGTATTAATAAAGTATTATTAACCTAGAATTAAATACCTAAACCTAATTTTAAATACCTTTACCTCTTTCTTATTATATATTATAAGAATAAGCTTCTTTCTATCCTTATTATATACCATAGTAATAAGTACTTCTAGGAAAGGCACCTCCTTAAGGATAAGGCTACTTATGTAACGAATGGGGTTTTAAACAGGGAAACTAGTCCATACTAGGTTTATATTTGCAGATAGCATAGGGCGTTAATACTAAGCAGGTTAGTTATTACATCTCTTAATAATTAAGTAATACATATTAGGCTTATTAATATAAAGAAGTCTTATTAATAGCTAGTAAGCTAAGTTCTATCTAATGCTAAATAAATATATATATATACTAAAGGGAGCCATATAGCTTAGTGCAAATTAAATATAATCCAAGGGCTAGATCTTAGGGGATTACTAGTAATCCATAGTAATCCAGTCTTAGAGCATCATAATCTAAGTAATCCAAATAGAAAAGGATTATTACAGGGAGAAGTAATCCTAGTATAATTAGTGGAAATTATAAGGGCCACGTAATATAGGCATAAGGGTTATAACATAATATCTCCCCTCTGTTAGGTCTTATCCTCAAGACCTATATATCTCCCTGTTCTCATATCAGGCTTCAGTAAGCACCAACTCTCTTCCTTAGTTATTTTTCCTAGCATATTTTACTAATTATCATATCGCAGAATCTTTAATTAAAATCATATAAGACTTTAGAGCATATCTGTTTAGCAGATTTAATTACAAAATTTGGTTTTAACGTCATGCCTTATTCCTTCTGTAAGGCCAAGGGCCTTCATTATAAAATAATCAAGTATTCTTCTCATTACTCTAAGTATACCTATCGAGGTTATTCTTATAATACTTCTAGTATCTTAATTACTTATTATATATCCTTCTATTATTTATATTATTCTTTCTGCTAATAATTTTTAATTCCTCGGCTAAACCAGGAATCTAACCATTTAGAGCAGGCAGAAGAAGAAGCTAAGAAAAAACTTCTTAAGGCTTAATAAGAAGTTAATAAAGCTATTATAAGACTATCCCATATTCATTATATAAAGCATTCATTATAGGAATAAGGTATTTAGTCTATTATTAATAGTCTAAATTCTTCTGCAGGTAATATTATTACTTAGGAGGAAGATATAGCAGTTCTAGATATTTAATCCTTTAGTAATACCAATATTATAGACTAGAGTCTGGTTTTTAATTCCTCTGTTTCTAATATCACTAGTGGAAATTCTTTAGAAGTTATTAGGCATTTATAAGGTATTTTAGTGGTTCCTATATATTTTTGCTTTCTAGGTAGTTTTTCCATTTAATCAAGTATATAATTTATCTATTAATTTTATCCATATCTCTAATAGTCTCTACCTTATAAACTTCTAGTCCTATAATTTATCGTGGTTTATTACCGGTTTTAATATATATTATATCTGCTACTAACTTTAGTATTAAGATATAATATACCAGATAATATTAAATTATTAGGGGTAAGTCTAGTTTATAAATATCCTTCTTTTTCTTTTATTTAATTTTAACTAGTCTAAGATATTTATAGTCTAACTTATAATTTAGTTAGTCTGTTTTAATATTTTTAGTGGATAGGTAGACTATATCCCCCTCTGAGAAGGTTAGTCTCTTTAACCTCTTAGGGTTATAATGCTATTATATCCGTTTTTTAATATATTTAAGTTCTATTTTTATTTCCTCGTATAGGTTTTTTAATTCGTTACTTTTAATTATGGCAGCTAGGTTAATTGATTTGGGTTTTTATGCTTTATAGTAAGCATCTAGTATGAATCTAAAATTCGCATCTAATAGTATAAGCTTTATACTTTTATTATAGGCAGTATTATAGGCTAGTTAGGCATATAGTAGCTTTTTAACCTAATTATCCTATTTATAGTTAATATAACACTATAAGTATTATTTTAGTACTTAGTTTATCTATTTTATTTATTTATCTATTTAGGGTCTAAATACTATTAAGAGTTAATAATTTAATCCTAAATATAATATAAGTACTTACTAAAACTTTAATACGAAGGTAGGTCCTCTATCTAATAGGATTTCCCTTGGTAGTCCTTTTTCTCTTATTACCCTATTATAGAAGATATAGGCTATGGTTTCTGCGTTTATTGCCTCCCTGTAGGGTAAGTAGATTAAGAATTTTGTAAGTCTATCTATAATAACTATAATACTATCATAGAAGATTCTAGTTAAGGGTTCTTCTAATAACGGTAATTTAGTTATAAAATCTATTATAATTAAACTTTATAGTTATTCTATTACTTCTAATAGTTATAGTTCTCTATATAGTTTATATTATTATGCCTTTATCCTTATGTATAGGTTATATTACTTAATTATTTTTTTTACTTTTTTTCTTTAGACTTTATATTCTTATTATAATAGTCGTTTAAGAGTTTTAATAACTCCTTAATATCTATATAGTAGATATAAATAGAATTCGCAAAGGAAGTTATATACTTTGTTTTCCAGGATTTCTCTTATTAATGCCGTTTATATCTATCCTAATATTTATATTAGCTATATAAACTAGTATTCTCCTTTCTGATTTTTCTCTAGGAGTTATTTTTTAGTCTTAGGTGCATTAATATTATAATCTAGTTATCTACTAATTATATCTGCTCTTCTATTATTTAATCCTTTTCTATAAATAATTATAAAGTTAAATTTATATAAGTATTTAGTATAATGTAATTATTATTAGTTAAGTTCTTATATTATGGTAAAGTATAAAATATTCTAATAGTTAGTATAGACTTTAATTTGGTATATACTTCTTATAAGGTAGTATTTAAATTCCTTAAAGTAGTTAATAATTACTAGAAATTCTTTATTATAAATAAGATAATTAAGTTTTAATTTATATAACTTATATAAATAGAATGCAATTAGGTATAGCTTACCTTAGTTATTATATTAACCTATTTATCCTCCTAGTGCAAAGTTTAATAAATTAGTTTTAAGTTCTATTTCCTTATTAAGGTTAAATATAACTAATATAGGTTTACTAAGGATAGCTTATTATAGTTACTTAAATACTTCCTAAGCTTTTAATAACTAAATAAATTTTCATTCCTTTTTAGTTAATTCTATAAGAGGGTTTATAATCTTATTAAAGTCTTTAATAAATTATTAATAATAATTAGTAAAACCTAAGAAGCTTTATACTTCCTTAACTATAATAGGTTTTAGCTAGTCTGTTACTGCTATGATTTTCTTTTATTCTATTCTAATTTCGCCTAAGGTAATTATATATCCTAGGAAGTCTACTTCTTTTACGTGGAAGTAACTTTTTTCTAGTTTAACTAGTAAATTAGCATCTTATAAGGCTTTTAAGACCTTATAAATATATTCCTTATGCTCTTTTTTATTATCTAAGAAGATTAGGATATTATCTAGGTAGTATATTATAAAGATATTTAAGTATTATTAAAGTATATTATTAATTATTTACTAAAATATCATAGGTATATTAGTAAGTCTAAATGGTATTACTAAATATTTAAAAAGTCTAAACTTGGTTTTAAATGCTATCTTCTATTTATCTCCTTCTTTAATGCGGATTAGGTTATAAGCGCCTTTAAGGTCTAAAGTGGTAAAGATCTATTTGCCTTATAGGCAGTTCTTTAGTTCTATAATAAGTAGAAGTAAGGTCTTATCCTTAATTATAAGGGTATTTAACTTCCTGTAGTCTATAATAAGTTATAGTTTCTTATTCTTCTTAGGAATAAATATTACTAGAAATCCTGCTGCTAATGTAAATATCTAGATATTCCCTTTTGCTAGTTTTATTTCTAGGTATTCCTTTAAGGTAGTAAGTTCCTTTTCGTTAAGGTTATAAATCTTCTAGAATGGCAAGTTATCTATTTTAAGCTATATTTTATAGTCCTAGCAACTATGCTATAGTACCTTTATTTCAAGTTCTTCTCTAAATAGTTTCTTATAAATCTAATACTCTTCTAGGATATTCTTAAGTCTATCTTACTATTTTTTTTCCTTAATCTTCTTTTATAGTTTAAATTACTTATCTAGGTTATATAGTTAGGTTCTAAGGAGACCTAAGATCTAGTAGTTTTATTATTTCTTGCCTTTTATATACTTATATTATACTCTTATTAGAGGTAGTAAATTCTTTATTTTATACTTTCCCTTGCTATCCTTTTTAGTTAGGGTTTAAGATCTCTTATTATTTATTATAATTATTTTATTATTATTATTAGTATTACTAGAAAAGGTAACTTGGCTAGTCCTCTAGTTAATATGAGGGTTCTTTTTTTATAGCTAATTTATACTAAGGAGGATATCTACTTCCTTATCTAGAGGAAGGATATTAAAATTTATTCCTTGATCTTTTCCTTAGATAAAGACCTTAAGATAATTAATCTCTTAATCTATAATTCTATTATTATAGTTGAATAGTTATCCTTCCGTGTTAATTAGCAGGTAGGCATCTTTCTTCTTTCTCTATAGTAATTTTAGCTATATAACTATTTTTAGGTTAATAAAATTTCATTTAGCTCTATAATTAATCTAAGTATCTAGCCATTTTCCCTTAATCTGAACCTTTAGTACTAGGCGTTTTAGTATAGGTTCTTTATATAATCCTAGAGCATTTATTAGTCTAAGTCATTCTTATCCTTACTCTTTGCTTATTTAATGCTCTATTACAGATAGTATATAACTTTTCCTAATGCATCTTGGTATATTTATTTATAGTTACTATTATTATACCCTTCTCTGTTAGGGCAGTCATTAATAAATTCTTTATTAAATAGTTATTACTAGAAATATTCTTCTAATTCTGCATCTTATTTATCTGGTGTGGTTTCTTATCTGGATTACTTATGGTTTTTATTTTTTTTAGGGATTACTCCTCCTAGCCTATCCTTATAAATGCTAGGGCAGCCTTCCCCTTTGTATCCTCTTTTATTTATATAGGTATATTTGTATTTATTATTTCTTTATATAGCTTCTTTAAGGCTTAGGTAGAGTTTATCTGCTTCTTATTATCCCTATAGTTCTTTTATACTTTCTAAGCTAGTATTATTAGGTAATAGCCATTTTATTAGGTAATTAATTTATTTAATACTAATTTGTTTTTTTATTAGGTAGTTATACTATTTATTAGCAACCCTTCCCTAATATTCCTTCTCTTATTCTTAGAGTTATTTTATGATTTCTTCTTTCTTATAGGTATATTTTCCTTAAGTTATTTCTTTAAACTCCTTTTTGGCTTCTTTAATTAGTTATTAGGAGTACTTAATTCCTTTTAGTAATTCTTTTATATTATAGATTTATCTATAGTATGCTAGATTAAATTATAGTATAGTTACTCTAAGGTTTTTATGCTAGTAGTATACTAAATATCTGTATATTTCCTATTCATAGTAGGGGTTATTATTAGGTATGCTAAGTATTATTACTAGAAAGTAATTATTATCTTTCTTACTTTGTTAATGGTATTTATACTAATAGTACTTATATAATACCTATAAAATATCCTTATAACTTAGGTTAATTAGTAATATTCTAATATTATTATCTTTATTAAACTTTTATTCCTGATATAATAGGTTTATAGTATCGTATTAGTAGTAGGCTTTAATGTATATTTCTTTGACTTTCTTAGTATTTTTGTGTTCCTTGGCTTCCTAGATATACCTGTCTTTAGGTGATAGGTATATTTGTTTTCTGACTTTGTTGCATAGTAGTTTATAGGGTTATTTCTACTTGTTCTTAAGTTGTTTATCTTCTTTGCAGAGGTATTATGCGGTTAGTTATGCTATGCCTCTTTTATATCTTATGCTTTGGGAGTATTAGTAATAGTAGGTATAGGTCTTGGTTTTTACTTCTTGCTTTTATCTAATAGTTTTTTCCTTTTATTAAAGTGCTATTTTAGTAAACCTAGGTGCTTTATACTTATTAATATATCCCTTTTTAATATTTACTATAATAGTTAATCTATCTTATTAGGTAATTATTTTTATAGGGATATTATCTACCACTTTAGATAACTAGGCTTATTCTTTATTTTTAGGAGGGTTTATCTTCCCTTTCCTAATAACTCTAAGAATCTAAGGTTCTCTAAGGCATTTCCTTTGTTTATTTTCTTATTGTCTTCTATTTTCTTCTTTGTAATACTTAGAATCTTATTGTTTCTCCTTCTTATATTATTTTCTTTTTTCCTTTATCTCTTCTTTGGTATTATACCTTTGTTGTGCCTTTTATAAGTCTTTGTAGTGTTTTTTGGCTTTGGCTTGTTCTTCTGTATCTTCCTCTGCTTGTTTTTCTTTTACTTCCCTGAGGCATTCTCCTGGGTAGTGGCAGAGTTCTGCGTCATATCCTGATCTGTATATGTCTAATATTTATATGCGTATAGCCATTTAGGGATCTTATTGCTTGATTAGTCTTAGGGTCTGCTTACCTTGGTTTAGGTCCCTGGCTCTTCTAGGTTCTAGGCAGCTGCATGCTATATAACTGAACTAATTATAGTTATAATATTTGCATTTGGATATGTCTCTGTGGCGGGGGTTATTGCCTAGCTAGATGGCTCTGAGTACCATGGGTCCTAGCTAGGTCTTATATATAGTATTATTTATTTGGTTTCCTTATTAATGGCCTTAGTTTTATAGATTACCCTGGTTATTATTTTATTATTAATTAGGGTAATATAGGTTAAAGTTACTTCCTTTCTGTTAATATATAGCTTTCTCGTATCTGCGTTTATATTATTATTTATTAATTTTAATTGCTATAGTAATATACGTGGTTAGATTGTCTAGTCTGTCGGCTAGGTATAGTTTGTCTTTAATATCTTCTTTTAAGCTTTGGTAATAAATTTCTATAAGAGACTTATTATCCTATTAGGTCTTGGCGGCAAGCTGTTAGAACTTGGCTAAGTATGTGGTGTATGACTTATGCTATTTAAGCGTAAGTAACTTAGCGGCAGCTTGCTATTCTTTATTAACTACTCTGAAGTTATCTTTAAGTGCTTATTTAAAATTCTCCTAATCTCTGAAGATGTTTTAGGTGTCCTAATCCTGAAGATTTTCTTTATTCTTTAGGTAATCTCTTATAATAGGTTTGAACTAATCCTTGGCATCTCCTTGGATTAGGGGTATAGTAAATAGTAGCTTCTTTGTGGGTGTATTTAGTTTGTTTAGGAATAGGCGAAAATATCCTTTTATTTAGGTAAGGAATAGGATTATATTAGTTGCCTGACCCTTAAAGGGTTCTAGCTTAGGTGGCTTAAGTACTTCTCTGAGGTTACAGCCTTATAATTTGTTGGTATTATTGTTGGCTGGTGTAGCATTCTGCTATTTATTAACTTATGTCTATAGGTTGCGAATGGTGTTGTATAACTGCTGGACTTTAGCTATAAGTTTAGCCGTGCTAGGTGGTGCTCTAGTGTAAGGAGGTGCTAGGCTGGTATTGCTAGATATCTTGATAGTATAATATTGCTTAGTTGTTAATGTAGTATGTTCTAAATAAGAGCTATTAACGTATAATGAATAGGGTTTTAAATAGGGAAACTAGTCCATATTAGGTTTATGTTTGTAGATGGCATAGGGCGTTAATACTAAGCAGGTTAGTTATTATATCTCTTAATGATTAAGTAATACGTATTAGGCTTATTAATATAAAGAAGTCTTATTAATAGCTGGTAAGCTAAGTTCTATTTAGTGCTAAATAAATATGTATATATACTAAAGGGAGCTATATGGCTTAGTGCGAATTAAATATGATCTAAGGGCTGGATCTTAGGGGATTGCTGGTGATCTATGGTGATTTAGTCTTGGAGTATTATGATCTAAGTAATCTAAATAGAAGAGGATTGTTACAGGGAGAAGTAATCCTGGTGTGATTGGTGGAAATTATGGGGGCCACGTGATATAGGCGCGGGGGTCATAATAACTTAATGCCTTCTTTAAGGGTCTATAAAGTATAGTATTAACTAAGTTATATTACTTAATTAAATAAGCTATTAGGGCAATTATTTAAGTAATAGCTAAAAGGCCCTTATTATAAAGCGATCCTATTTTAGTAGTCTCAACAAGGAAGTAGATATTATCAAGCTGATTAAGTGCCTCCTTGCAGATCTTGTCGCCGAACTCAGCGGCTATAGCGGCGATGAAAGCTCGGAGAGGACCCTCGCCGGCACGGTAGTTACCGGAGTCCATCTTGTCGGTACCTTTTAGGTCCCTCACTACCACTTCGCCCTTGTCATTGTACTTGATGTTGAGGGGTTGAGTGTGCTGTAAAATAGTCAGTTATCACCCCATGGCTTGAACAGGTATAAGACATACCATTTTGGCAGCGTGGTCCCAGAAATGACCCGTTTTGTCTAGGATTTCCAGCGAGTGCGGTCCAGATTCTAAGAGCTGTTGCGATGGAACCTGTCCCATGCTTTCCCTCCCGTGAATAATCGCAGAGAGAATGCTACCAGCAACACATGTCGAGTATGCGTGGACTGAAGCATCGACATGGCAGCCTGCCTTCTGCGCACGGTGCAACAGAGACGGGATCTTGGAGGCGTGCTCACAACATGCTTCATAGGTTTTGGACAAGAAATTAGGTGGTGCTTCCACCTTAAAGTTTTGTAATCGCAGTGCCAATAGGAACGGGTGACCGATGAGATAGTGACAAAGGTGGAAAACGATGCTAGCAAATATGGCGTGTTGTATGTCCTGATGATTTGGCGTTCTATTGGAGAGTTTGTGCTATTATATAATATCTTTGATAGGCACCTCCTTAACTTAAAGGTAATAATTAATTAAAAGGAAAAAGGAGTTTATAGGTTTGAATTTTAATTATAAGTTTTAAGGTAATGTATTATCTGTCTTATGTTAGTAAAGGATGTATTTAGTATAATATCTAAGAGCTAAAGCAATAAGGATAGTAAGGGTAAGATAACCTTAAACCTTGCCTAGATTAGTATGCTAGTAAAATATAATAAAGTATTAGAGTTTACTTCTAGCTTCTAGTCCTAAATACCTCCTCTTTATTATATAATTAAGCATGGTAGTCTTTTATTAGCTATAGCTAGCAATTATTGCACCGTGACTTATCTCCTAAACATTTCGTTTTTCTCTATTTAAAAATATTATTTCCGCGTTAGTGTCGTGTTCGTGCTTTACAGGTGATCGCAGAGGTAAGACAGCCAGGTGACGAGGTGGTGAAACATGACGGGCCGAGAGATCCATCAGGCAGGGCAAGCAAATCAAGGAATGATTATAGCAGAGAGCAATATATGGATTCGTACTAATAGCTGGTATAAGCTTGCTAAATACAGCAGATGCTATAAGTAAGGTATATTATTTAAATTCTCTTATATAAATTTAGTTATTAATAGGCTATTAATATAGATTAATACTATTAAAGTATTACTTAAGGTTTTACCAACTATTAGAACCAAATAAAGCAATGCCACGGCCCCACAAGTTTTCAGTACGCCGTCATGTGCCAAATCTCACACAGCGGGGTAAGTGATAAAATTTCCCTCATACCACTCCGTTTAGTTTCATCGAAGCTGATTGTCATATCGAACACTACAATACCACAAAATGTCAGCTTCTGAGGATACAGATACGCAAACGCCGCCTAGAGACGAGACCGAATTATGCAGCCGCCCAACGCATCGTTTGCAAGAGATTAAAGTCGGAGATAACGGCGTCCAGCTCTTGGTATCAACAAAAGACCACCTCTATGACGCTAAAGACGTTGGAGCTGGAGTCAACTCTTATCAAGTTATTGGTTCTTGGGAAGACAGCTCAGTCCAGGAACTCACCAAGATCTTGAACCAACGCCAAGCCATTACAAATCGGCAGTCACCCGCATACGCTGAAGCATCTCGCTTTGAGAAACATGGGGCAGGAAAGTCTCTGGCAGAGGCTGGTCGGGAGCAACACAATAGGGCTGTGGACAGGCCGCAGAGGAACGAATAGAACTATCTTGTTGATTGCGTATACCCTCCACTTACGCATCCCTCGTCTACCGTGCCTTCATTGTGTACATATTGCCGCTGGTTCTGGGATCTCAACACATCGTTGAGACTACCCTCTGAAACAGACCCAAAGAATTGAATGGATCCATGACCGGCCCTAGCTCCCTTGATGTTAAATAGGTCCCCTAATGTAGACACGCATATTTGCTTTCCATCGTTCCCGACGCTGATATCTTCAACCACGTGGACCCGTCCTGAGGATGCCCATTGCGATGCCCGATCACAGACACTTAAGCACTGTTTTGTGCTTTCCAACTCATTTTGAAGTGTCTCGCGATTCGCACCAGGATCGATTTTCTGATTCAAATCTTGTACCAAGGACCTAAGCCGGAGATTCTCTTCGGTATTATCACGGTGCGATTCGAGGCGGTCGATGGTGTCCGAGAGATTGTAGCTGCATGTCTTGAGCGTGGAAATAGTGAGGGAATCAGCAAGTGTCATGTTGCCAGCTGAGATAGACATGACAGCAGTATTCGAGGCAGACCCAGTAAAAACGGGTTGAAAACTCATCCCATTGATTTCTTCAAGGAGATGTTTCAAATACTCAAGGCATCGTTCTGTACTTTCTTTTTCGTTTTCGAATTTCCGGAGATTGGCCTGGCCTTCAGCAGCTTCGGTGGTGGCGCCTTGAGATACTATGTCTTGCAATTTGGAGTCGATGTCTTTCAGATGCTTCTCCAGATCAAGCTTAGTGTCGCAAATCAAGTTTTTGTAATCGTTCAGAACTTGAAGGGTAACCTTGGAAGAGCGCCTAGAAGCAAGTTAGCAAAACCTTTTCACTTGGGGCGAGAAACTAACAAGTTGGCGTCAGCTAGCGCTATAGTTATCGTCCCTTTGTAACCGGCTAAGAGTTCTTTGAAAGAAACAATATCGCCATTCATGTACATTAACTTGGCCCAATCTCTCAAGCTTGTTCTTGTCTCTGCTCGAGTGCGCCTGCTGTTCTGCTCGATCAGGATTTGGAAATCTACACACGCCTGTCGGCACTGAATGAGGGGAACTTTGAGCGGTAAGAACGCGGTCTCGTCGGAACGCACATGATCTTGCAGCGGACTGAGAACCGATTCAAGACCTTTGAGTTCGCGAACAAGATCTAAAACTGCAGTTCGATGGTTTCGGAAGCTTTGGATAGTCTCATAGAGTATTTTGCTTGATTGCAGTGTAGCGGTGACAACGGCGATTAGTCCTGACGCTACACTGAGCGGATCACCCATGATGAGTCACTGCTTCGCGCGTGAGGCCTAAATCCCTAAAATGTTAAGTACAGATGCTATAAAAAGTACTTTTTCTTTAATGTTTTTCAATTTTGGCCGTAAAACAAACTGAGCTAGGCTGAGGCATAAAGAAGCATCAGGCTATTATAAGCGGGGTAAATAAGAGGCGGGGATCCTATAAGCTCCACACACTCTGGCGAGTATTAGGAGCGGGTTTAGGTAGTAAGATTTTAATTAGGTCTGTTATCTCAGAGAGTGGCCTATGTAGTAAATATAATTAAAACTAAAAATAACTTACCAAGTAAAAACAGAAAAAAGTAATATGTTTATGTTAACAGCATGCAACTATTTAAAATAGTAAAAAAATGTCTTCTTTTTATACCTCAAGCTAGTATAAATAAACCAGGTCAGGTCTATTATATCCTGCACTGCTTATATCTACTCCTCCGAAATATACATGGGCCTATAAGGCTACTTGCACTATAATATAAACCGTATATGCAATATATATTGCTGCTCCTTCCACCACTTTAGAATATTTATCTAACCAATCTTGGGTGTTTTAAAGCAAAAGAGCTTGGATCAGCGAGCCGCTGCATGAGGAACCTGCAATAGATACTATGGGTAACACATCTACTCATTCATTGTATTGTAGAGGGTACTGATATAGAACTTCGTGAGGTAGGGCTTCAATATCATTAGTTTCAAGATAGACTTTCTTATCCATGGGAGATCTCTATCGTAAGGTGACGCAATTTCAGTCCATACACTCTTGGACCGCCGCGCTGGGATATACAGGGCACACGTGCATCTCGTCTCCGTCATGGTCGCCTGCAAAGGACTTCAAAATGTATTAAGATATTCCCATGCAAGGTTTGTCCCAGAACCCGATTCTAATGTATTGTAGGGACCTCGGGGACAATACAGGAGGTCTCACTACAACAGCGTAGTCTCTATGCTACGCGTGTCGTCTTGTATTTGAAGTCGTTTTCTTGGAATTAGGGAACGGTCCATTTAGATTTAATTTAATCAGGTATGGCTATCCAGTAGAAGTCGTAGTCCTACTATGGGTGACTATCATCCTCAGACTTCCATCTGCATGACCGTTGAGGATACCGTTGCGGATTCTCCCACCCGTATCTTTCATGGAACCCTTGAGTATCTTCTTATACCTCTCCTCAAGAAACTTACCCTTACCCTTAAGCGCCACTTTGTCTGATTTTGCCGCATCATCGGTCACTATGCCCATGCTCACAGCCAGGGACTGCATGGGAAGCATTCTAGCAGATAGTGTGACACACCCAGACAACCTGAACAGTCATGGTCCGGATTGATGTGATACCCAGCTTAATATTCTGATATGTTGTTCGCCTGGCACCTGAGAACATTTTCCATATGCATCTTTGAATGACCACTACCGGAAACAATCCATATGTCGGACGGGCCTGACCATCGTAGGCCAATCTATTGACGCTGAAAGGTTCCATTGTGGATATGCTCTGCAATCACGTTGCGTGATTGACATGCTATATAAAACATGGGAAAGATAGACAACTATATAATTATATCCCCTCCTACTGGCGGTAAGCGTAAGGTAGATTATCCTATTCCAGACATTCACCTAAGCCATTCTACACATACGTATTCACAGGGAATAAAACGTTTTATAAATGGATATGCATTTGTGCTAAATTCATCTAAATATTCAGAAGGGGCAAAGTAGAGCACTGGACTGTATCGCTATGCACCACGCACGTTCTAAAGGGAATATAATCTATCGGAGTTCGTAATGTCGTTGACTTAGCCCCATTTCTAAAGCAAAGCCCGAGGTATCAACGTCCTCTCGCACATAAGAATGGCTTCCTTCAACCCCTTCTATCGAATCTTCGAAATATTTCCTTAACAGATCTCGAAATTGAACCATTCTTAGATGTGTCGCTCTGATGAGTGAGGACAGTGACTAGTGAGTAGTGAGATGCTGACGTAGATCCGGTGGCTGTCGTACGACTAGAGGCGACAGGAGCAATGATGTTGGTCCAAATGTTATATTTCAAGGCTGCCATGGTCAGGGTCACGCCGAGATCAATCATGCCGGCCTTGGCAGCGAGTAAGACGCTCGATGCAAGCATCAGCTGTCATGTCTATCAACTCAAAATAACACTCTCATAAAGACACTTCAGGCAGCATACCAACTCCCCACATGATATTCAAGATAAGCTTTCAGCTTATTATCTCGGCCACAAAAGGGTCAAGGATATATCAATAAAGCATGCGGAGGATTGTTGCAACAAGACCGTGCCGATATACAACGTTCCAGGTGCCGGGGGTCACATGGAACTGCGCTGCGCTTTGCATAACTGGCTATACAACAAATGGTATCAACCATATCGGAATGATATCGAGTATCACCAATTCATCGCGAAGCTATTTTATCCTTGCAGACCTCCTCCCGATATGTCTCCAGTATCACTGGTCACGCTAATAAACGAGCTGCATGGGAGAATCTGCGACCAGGTAGCGACATATCAACGAGAGGTCGTGACTCTTCCCCCACAGTCCACATTTGGGGGTCCAGACTTTCGAGATCAGGAGTTTTTGATCCTGCAGCCACTATTCAAGGCAGTAACAATCGTTCTTTCAGGGGGCGACTTCAACGTTCGTGTAACAGATATGAGAAAGTTGCCAGTTCTCATTACCCTCACCAGTAAAGACAGCGCGCTAAGTCAACAGCTGAACTTCAAATCCATCAGCCACCATGTTACAAAGTTCATATCGGATACAGCAGTCCAGGTGCCTCTGCATGTAGCCATTGACTTTGTCACCGCCCAGAATCAACGCGAAATTGCTGTCTTTGGCCCCCAGCCTGACCCTCTCAAGCCAACGCTGGGATTTCGAAACGGGCTATCTGTACCTCTTGAAGACTTGCCTGTTGATGTGAGCTCTCTTGGCGGAGGAGATGAACCAATTGAGGGGCCAAGCTCAACTTGGGTTGATACCACGATTCATACTGGGTGGCCTAGAGTCAACGCCTTCGATGATGAAAGGGTCTATCACTGGGAAGAGAAACGCGAGCGATGGAAGTTGCTTCGAGAAGTCGCTGGTGTCAGCCTTAATTGTGTCAGGATTCGTCGCCGAAAAAGCATATAATTAGGAGGCATATGGCAAATACACCAGAGAGGGTCAGCACAGGCGTATAAAGGTTATTGAATGCTCTAGATAGCATATAAAAGACATGTTCCTACAATCAACTTATACATCTTCTGCCCTCAGTGCATGATCTGGTTCTAACTAAAAATGGCAAATCTATGTTGATGCTTGAGAATACCGGGGCTGTAGCAGCTTTTTCACAACGCGATCAATTACCTCAGCAGCCCCAAGCACTTTCTCCTCTTCAAGTTTCCGTCCGACGATCTGCAGCCCAACTGGGAGATTCATCGCAGCCATCTCGTCTTTGTCCTTGTTCCAGAGCCCCTGGTTCCATTCATCCTCAGGTCCTCTAGCAGGATACGAGAACGGTGTGTCAACATCCCCCGACTGTATCGTTCCGCCAGGTATAACCATCGCGGTATAGTCAAGAACATTCCACACCTTTGTATAGCCAACCCAGCCGCATCCACCGTGTCGAACAGCGGTATGCGGCATGACGGGCATGAGAAGCACGTCAGCCTTTCTGCCAGTTGCAGACTGGATCGAGTTCCACTTCTCCAGGTAACCTTGCTGGAGATCCCATTTCTTCTTGTTGAGCTTCCAATATTCGTATACCGAAATTGCTTTGCCGCGATTGACAAGGCGTTTGACGTGAGGGATGAATGGCTCTCCAGCCCTTGATATATCTTGGCGGATGTCTTCACCACCATCAGCAGTATAAAACATATCCTATCGCAACGTCAGTCAATTAGGTCCCGGGTTCGACGCCGGGAGTATCACCATAGTTCTTATACACTGCTCGTGGAGTTCAGTATTCCACTCCACAATCTCATGACCCTCAAGCTTCAAAGCTTCAACTGCATCTCGCAATGCTCGCGTTATCGGTGGATGTGGACGAACAACACCATCATCCATCAGAACACCGATAGTAAGTGGGCGGCTATGCATTTCTTCGTATAAGTGGCCTCGCCAAGGAAGCGGAGCGCAGCGTGCATCGTAATCCCATGGCTTTGACTTGATTAGGCTGTGCATGGCATATTTGATCATGCTCAGGTCCCGTGCCATTGGACCAATTGAAGATGGAACATGTTCCTGACCCTCTGTCGAAACAGGGACGCCTTGGTAAGGTAGTCTTGTGCTCTAGTGATCAATCAGCGGGATATTGGTGATTTCTGTATCAATAGCAACTCACACTCGGCTTCAATCCATATATGCCCATCATGTGGCTAGGAATGCGGATGCTTCCGCCAATATCTGTACCCCATCCGAGCATAGAGGCACCGCAAGAAAGCAGGACAGCCTCACCACCTGTAGAGCCACCTGGTGTGTAATCTTTGTTCATGGGATTGGTAGTCAACCCCCAAAGGGGATTCTCCGTCTCGCACCACTAAATGCCAGTAAGCCATGGTGTTTAGCCTGGATTGAGATCAGTCGCCCACCATAATGCTTTGAGGCAAGTTCGATTTTGCGAGAACGATAGCGCCCAGTGATTTGAGCATTTTGACCAGTACGGCATCGTCAGTAGCTGGATTGAAGGACCGTCCAACGTAGCCCAGAGTGCTATCATAGCCCTTAATATTGAATTGGTCCTTGAGAGTAATGACCAAGCCATGTAGGGGTCCTATGGGCTGTTTCTCGCTGATCATGTAGGCATCAAGCTCTTCGGCCTGCTGCAAAGCATCTTCGAAAGCAACTTCTGTAAGACTGGATCAAGATTAGCCCTTGACACATCGTATCCTAGGGTGATTCTTACCAATTGGTCTACATTATGTTAATTGTGATTAGAAAAGTATTAATTTTCGCAACGTAGTATACAAAGACATACCTGTTGATGAACTTGGATCGCCCTATATAAAGATGCATTAAGTATTTGGCACAGCACTTATACTAATATTAAAGACGTACCGTTCTATCAATCCTTGCACAACGGTTTTGCATGTCAGCTGCCCTTTAGATATAAGACTTAAAGTTTGGGTTGTATCGGCAAGATGGCCGATATCGACATTTTGTAACTCTTTGTACTTCTCAAGTTCCAGCAAAGCTTTGGACAAAATGTCACGTTGTTGTTGTTTCTTGCGCTCAACTGTTGACTGCCAAGGCAGAGGCTCGGGATCAATTGAACCAGGAGCCATTGTCCTAACTTGGCGGAGAATTCTCCAATATGCCACTAAATCCTTTTGCCGCTATAATAATACGAGTCTTTTTCTGTACTGGAGGGGAGAGGGAGACTCTGATCTGCAGCAACGACCCCATCCTTGGATATACCTTGCCAAACCCCGCGCCTATGCCGATAAAAGTAGATTTTAGTCCAGTCATAAGCCGAATCCAAACCCGAGTCGCCGAGATAACGATAGCCAAAGGCGGTTGAGAACCGGGAGTGGGGGTGGACTCGGCGCTAGCTTACTGATGATAGAGCCCGACTGATCGAATGATGGTGCTGCTACATTGTCCTCGACAGATGAGACGACCTTTGGCGGAAGACGCCGCAAGAACGTCTTTAAGTCACTGTTAGTAAGAACTATCTTGATTGATATATCCGAGAGGTGAATGTGTTGATGAGATCAATTGTTACACTGTCAAACACCATCGATATCATTCATCATTCAGCAGTACGCATTACACTACTAAAACTTGCCCCACATGGCCATTCCGACAAGCACAAATGGTCACAGCAACGGATATCAAGATGCCGATGCCCATGATGTCTGCGTTGTTGGAGCTGGCCCATCAGGCCTCATGCTGAGGTGAGCTGCTGAATTAATGTTCGCCTCTTTCCGTACTGATAGTTGCTCTAGTGTTGTGTTGGCAAAGCTTGGTCTATCAGTCAAGGTTATTGATGAGAGGCCCGATCAGACGACCGTCGGTCGTGCTGATGGTATCCAGCCCAAAACTATTGAGACTTTGCAAATGCTGCGAATTGGCGATGACCTTGTACAAACAGGTGTCAAGGTTCATGACATCTGCATGTGGCGGGGCTCACCAACGGAAGGACTTCGCCGTACAGGACGTGAAGTCCACTATCCATCTTCAGTGGTAGATGTGCTACATCCATACATCCTCTTGTGCCATCAAGGCATGATGGAAGGCACCTTTATCAACGACCTGCGAAAAAGTGGTGTCGAAGTCACTCGCAGTCACACCTTCAGAGGAGTAACAGACTCTTCCGATCATCTCCAGATTGAATGCGACAAAGACGGTGAATCACGTACAGCTATTCCGGCCAGATACCTAGTTGGCTGTGATGGAGCTCGCTCAGCAGTACGGAACGCCATTCCAGGTGCTGCTTCTCAAGGAACTCCTCATAACTCTGTTTGGGGAGTTTTGGATGGAGAGTTAGATACCGACTTCCCTGACATATGGAGCAAGACCGTCATATTTTCCGAGGAACACGGATCAGTTCTTCTTATTCCACGTGAGCGGAACATGACCCGACTTTACATCGAGATGAAGAGTTCGGTCACTTCCAAGGGTCTCGGTCAGGAGTTTGTCATGGAGCAAGCACGTCTTATCATGGCCCCATACACCGTCAACTGGGCATCAGTGGAGTGGTTTGGCAACTACCAAGTATCTCAACGCTTTGCAACGCGGTTCTTGGACCCGACTCAGCGGATATTCATTGCTGGAGACGCCAGTCATACGCACAGTCCAAAGGCTGCCCAGGGAATGAACACCAGTGTCCATGACTCTTGGAACTTGGGCTGGAAGCTCAACCTTGCTGCACGTGGTTTCGCCAAGGATGGTATACTTCTACAATCTTATGAGCAAGAGCGGAAGAAGATTGCGGAGGATCTCATCAACTTTGACTTTGAACACGCTAATGAGATCGCTGGAGGTGACTCCAAAAGACTCGCTGAGAACTTCCGCAAGAACACACGCTTTATTTCGGGAGTGGGGGTTGAGTATGGCCCCAATGAGCTGAATCATCCTATAGATTCTGTTCCTGGTGGCGATGCTAAGCCTGGCTGCAATCTCCCGCAAGCAAAGGTTACACGCTACATAGACGCTTGTCCAGTTGATGTCCAGCTCGATGTCCCGGTTCTCGGCCAGTTCCGAGTCTATGTAGTCGCTCCAAACCTTACAGGGCGTCAAGAGAGTGGCTTCATCAAAGCGTTTGATGAGTCTATCTCGACACCGACCTCGTTCGTATTCCAGCTTGGCAAGTCAATGCAGGCTTCATACCAACAAAAGCCTCGTGCCAACCGAGCCGATGATGTTTACGTGCGACCAGAACGGTACACACGAGTCAACCAATTAATAACATTCTCTCTTCTCAGTAAGTAAAATCTATTCCATCGCCACTCTATCACAACTACTAACTCTCGGAATCTTTACAGCCTCTACAGATAAGAACGACTTTGAGCTCTCAGACCTGCCTCCCACATTTTCAAAGAGTAGGTGGACGGTGTATCTTGATGACGCGGCGCATTTAGATACCAAGCGAACCTCGTGTACAGAGAAGTGGCTTGGCTCTGTCGATAGTGGAGAGGTCGCAATTCTTGTAGTCAGACCGGATGGTTATGTCGGTGCCATTCGGCGTATCAAGAATGCTAGTGTTGAGGAGGGTGCAACGGCGGCGAGTTGGCTCGATTCGTACTTTGGAGGCTTTTTGCAGATTGCTTCTGTTTGAACGTGGATGAAATAGGAAGTCACTTGATGAAATACTGTATTAATTATCTTGTGCTATGAGGCAATGTGTACACGAGATTTCGCACCGGAAACTCCTCTTTTGAAGTTTGGATAAAACGTAATAATCATCCGTTCAGATTGCAAACAACATTTCATAAATTCTATATTTTAATCATGGCACTTTGGGGAGCCAAATGTTCGATTGTCCAAGTCATACATGCTCGTATTGTAGAAGGGAGATTGGTGCAACTCACCACTGGTACAAGGCCTTCATCGCGTCCAGGTCCAAACTCGCCGATGAGTATTGGGTCACTCGTTATTGGTTTCTGAAGTCCTCTACATTACCAATATCCGAGTTCCCCGAGTCAACCAAACCATGTCGATAGAGAGCCAGGTCTCGACCACTGATAGCGGGCACCAATTATCTGATCAGATTAACCCCATTTATCCCAAATCTCATGGTTTAAACTCTGAAGCAGCAGGTATAATCCGGGGAAAGTGGGGGTTTGGATGTCAGCAGGGTGAGTTGGAACCGATAAGATAGGTAGATAGCCGTAGCGTTGTATACGCGTTGTCTTGGCGTGGTCCTGCTGCTGGCCTAGCGGATGGTAAGGTTACGGCCGGGTTCAGGGTGTGCATTGACTCGTAGCAGCGATTAGTTATCTTGTCTATCTCTCTCACGCCACAAAAGGGGATCACTTGTGTCTCTCCGGTGTCTCATGTGTGATAAATACATGAGTCGATACCGGTTGATGTTCCCAGTCTTCAACCTCTCACCTTCAACGTCCTGGCTCCTTCTCACAAACCATCATCATGGCTTCAAATAATGCAGAAGATATTGCCGAGAAGGCCACTGGAGCCAAGCTTCAGCACAGTCCAAGTGCAACTTCTTACCGTCTCGGCGATCACAAACCTGTTGAGGACAGTGCGGTTCGCGATTTCTACGGGAGTGCTGTCAACGAGTCGTATCGGTTAAAGTCTGAACTTGTTGCCCGCCATCTCTCAGAGATTGGTACTGGAAAGTAAGCACTGGACAATATGCATGATCAAGAACGTGGATGCTAATAACAACTCTTCTAGATTCCAATGGATTCTCTTCGTCGTCAACGGTTGCGGCTGGATGGTCGATAACTTCTGGTCCCAAGGCATCACCGCCGTTCGTCCCCCGATCATGAACGAATTCGACGACATAACAAGAATCAGCTTCAGTTCAGTGGCTTACTACGTTGGCCTGATTGTTGGAGCCTTCTTTTGGGGAACCGCAGCCGATGTTATCGGCCGCAAGCCTGCTTTCAACTCTACCATCTTCATCGGAGCAATCTTTGCTTGTGCAGTTGCTGGAGCTCAGGACTTCATCACCTTTTGCTCTCTCTGGGCTGTTATTGGTACTGCAGCTGGAGGCAACGTCCCAGTTGACAGTATTGTTTTCCTTGAGTTCGTCCCACAGAGTCATCAGTGGTTGCTCGTCACACTGTCTGCCTGGTGGAACCTTGGACAGCTTATCGTGTCTCTTCTTTCATGGGTCTTCCTCGCAAACTTTGCTTGCAGCAGCCCGGAGGGATGCCGCAGACAGGATAACATGGGATGGTAAGTCGTTCACTCCCGGACACTTCTGATTCATTGGACTAACAAGCCGACCTTTCCAGGCGGTACGTCATGATCACTCTCGGTGGCATTGCTCTTGTCCTTGCCTTGGTTAGACTCTTCGTCTTCAAGATCCCCGAGTCGCCCAAATATCTCCTCTCCAAGGGTCGCGACGCAGAGGCTGTCGAATCGGTCAACTACATCGCTCGTTATAACGGCAAGCCTGAGACCCTGACACTCGAGATGATGCAAGATATCGACCGCCAAATCTACTCGTCTGCAGTGGTCTCATCTACCGGCGAACAGGTCCACGCCATTCCTGATCAGACCGAGAAGAAGCTTTCTATGAAAGACATTCTCAGAGAGAACTTCAAGGACTTCAACATGAGCAGCTATCGCTCGCTCTTCGCCGGCCGCAAGATGGCTCAGCACAGTGCAGTCACGTTCTTGATCTGGCTTACCATTGGAATCGCCTACCCGCTGTACTTTGCCTTCATCACTTCTTATCTTGAGTCCAAGAAGGATTACACTGCCAGCTCGTCGTTCAACCATACATATATGATTTACTGTATTGTTTCAGCTGTCGGCGTCCTCGGCCCAATCTCAGCGGGGTTTTTGGTAGAGACTCGATTCGGCCGCAGGTGGATGATGGCCATCTCTGCCGTTCTCACTGGCGTCTTTCTCTTTGCATACACAGCTGTTGGCACTGAAGCCGCCGATATTGGATTCCAGTGTGCTACAGCTATTCTTGGAAACTTTGGTAAGTCTCTCTTCTGGCCATTCTGTCATCTCAACACTAACAAGTCTTGCAGAGTACGCGGTCATGTTTGCCTTTACTCCAGAGTCTTTTCCTGGACCGGTACGAGGTACTGGTACTGGTATTGCAGCTACACTTCTCAGACTTGGTGGTCTTGTGGCATCTTTTATCTCGACATATTCTGGGTTTTCAGTCGTCCCCATTTACGCGAGTGCGGCGCTTTGGATTGTGGTCGGCTTCTTCTGTGTTGGTCTTCCTTACGAAACACATGGACATGCCTCCCTCTAGAGTCAGGATTGTGGTATTTGTTTGAGAGAACAGGCATCATATTTTAAGTAGTAGAGATTGTCAATCAATGTGTGTTTGAACTATACTTTGACGCAGAACAGCATGTGTCTTATAAATTCTGACTGCGCCTTTTCTTTTCGACACCTTAAGATCATGAGATTTCGACGGCAATCTTCTACACTCGCGTTGTTTTTAATAAAAGTAGATAGATGGCTTTTGGCATCACTTTAAAACTTGAAATTGTTAAAAATCAATACATCGATCTCAGCCGCGGAAATCAATTGCTTGATCTGTAAGCAAACCACAGTCCCCAAGACTGTTGTTACACGTCTGGCTCGTCACGTCTAGGCCAAAAACTCATAACCCACGAATCTTACCCGGGAGCGATAAAAATGGTTGACCCATAAAGGCTAGAAGGCAGCCTATCGGATGTCCCAGTCGTTCCGCATCAATGCTAACCCTTCTTTGTCTTAGCAGTCTTTAACTTTCCGATCCTGGTCAAATCCACCCCCATTCTTGATCTCCCCTGTCGTGCTGCACCTTATCAGTGGCCAACAAGAAAGACGGCTGACTCCTCGCATCTCCATCTCCACTTTCATCGTTCAAAGGTGGGGGATGGGGTACCAAGAGTCCATGGGTAGTTGCAATCCAAAGGTAAAAGTGAAACAAAATGTACAAGGACAAAATACATCGGCTACTAAAGCTTCAGCATCCATAGCTGCTTGAGTGATCAAATCCAAGCGCAGTCAGACAGCTTTCAACCCTACCACCAGATTCAAGGTTATTGATACCTCGTCATTCTCTCTCTCCCGATCTTTCTCCGCTACCTTTAGACAAAGATGCCCATCGCAGTTACACCGCCAGCGGCGCACGCCGCGCTGAAGGACACTGTCATGTTCTCTCCCTTGAAGCTTGGCAAGCTGAACTTGAAGCACCGAATTGTGCAGGTACGCAGTAAAAGTCAATTATTGAGCCCCAAAGAACAACCTAACGACATCCTTCCAGGCACCCAACACTCGCATGCGAAGTGAATTCGAGTCGCGTGGAGTTTATGTCCCTGGCCCTCGTATGGTGAAGTACTACAGCGATCGCTCCAGTGACGGCGGTCTTCAGATCACTGAGGCGACCGACATTGCCCTGAACGCTAGTGCTTACCCTGGTGTTCCTGGCGTTTTTACCGACTCCCAATTACAGGGATGGAAGAAGGTAACGGATGCTGTCCATGCCAAGGGCGGTTTTATCTTCACTCAGCTGTGGCACACTGGACGGGCGTCTTGTAGTGCGCAGCGAGGTGGTGAGAGGGCTGTCTCCTCTGGTGATCAGCCCATGCCGGGTACATATCTGGATGGCACTGACACCAAGGATGACCCGCCACGAGCTTTGACAGTGGAAGAGATCCATAGCATTACTGCCGAATGGGCAGCTGCCGCCAAGCGAGCTGTTGAAATTGCTGGGTTCGATGGTATTGAGATTCATGGTGTGTACACATCCAGTCTCTGTACTTCTACCTCTTGCTAACTGTTAGGATCAGGTGCCAATGGCTATCTTCTTGAGCAGTTCCTTCACGACAACATCAACAACCGAACTGACGAATATGGTGGCTCTGTCGAGAACCGATGCAGGTTCCTCCTCGAGGTCCTCACTGCATGCTGTGATGCTATCGGTGCTGACAAGGTCGGTCTTCGACTTTCGCCTTACAACTACTTCCAGGGCACTAAGGACAGTGACCCCAATGCTCACTGGTCTTACCTCTGCGGCCAGATCGCCAGTCTTCCAGACAACCACAAGCCTGTTTATGTGCATATGTAAGTCAACCTCCACCATCGAACCGCCATCAACATGACTGACAATCAATAGGATTGAGCCCCGTTTCGACGAAGTTCTCGACGAGCAACAAAAGCTCGCTGCACTTGCCAATGGCAGCAGTAAAGATGGCGCTGCTGTTGAAGTTGGCAAGCAGGCAAACTCGCTCAACATATTCCGCAACATTCTCAAGCCTTCTGGAATTGTATTTTTGGCTTGCGGAAACTTCAACCGGGATAACGCTCCTACCAAGATTAAGAGTCATGAGGCTGATTTGGTTGCCATGGGTCGACACTTTATTGCCAACCCTGACTTGGCTGAGAGATTACAAAATGGCTGGCCCCTCAACGCCTATGACCGCAACACATTTTACGGTGCTGATCCTCCGGAGAAGGGTTACAATGATTACCCTTTTTACAACCCTTCACAAGAGGTGAAGAGTGAAGCGTGAAGTGGGAGTCTAGCAGCAGAAGACGGTATTATAGACTACATATTGGTATGGGGTTGCTTAGGCATAGCTGAATAAATACTTGACCAAATGGCTTTAATAATATTGAAAGTGATAAAGTAAACCTCATCTATCTGAGTGTTTGCTGGTCTTACTATAACTTTGGTTTGGCGTGTAATTTACTCCATGCAAGCTTGAATTGATGCCTGGATCTGTGCAAGTCGTGGAGATCCATCCGCAATCGCCTTGGCATCCGATATAAAGCAGTCAAAGAGTCTATTGAGTTACCCGAAGATAGTTGAAATTTATCTTAATACCCTCTTTACTCAGGATAAAAGTCTCTTGCTTTATGCCATCCTCTAGATTGGTCATTTGGCGACCGTCGAGGGTAGTAAGGGAAATGAGAGGATCACGGACTCAGGATAATAGGGAATTCGATTAGGAATATGACTCAGGAAAGCACAGGCGACCAATATGGACGCCAAATGTTAGTTAAAGTAGCGAAATGAACGAGGAAAGCGACGCGAGACAATAAGAGATCGATAATCTGTTAGTAGCAGCAATGGCTGCGATGATCTATAATGGGTTCGGAGTGATCTCGTATCTAGTAGAGCAATAGTTTGGAACTCAGGATGTCAAAGCCAATAACTTGTCAATCTTCGAATAATGCCTGGATAATGCCGTGTAATCTTTACAAATGTCTTCTTGGCCACTAACAATACCCCAATTAGACAGAGTATAGTGCTTATAATTAGAGACTTGCTCTTAGTGAACCACCACTGGCCTCAGACTCAAGCTGCGAGAACTTCTCATCAACATCCTTCCACATATCATACGTCAATAACCATCTCCCAACTCCATGGTACCTCCAAGGGAAAGGGTCTTCTCCTGTCTCCGAGGACTGCGGTATGATCGGATTCTCTCCACTGAGCCACTCTTCATCCCACTTTCCATATTGCCTGAACCGCTCATCCCGCTGTCTCTGCTCTTCGCCATCGGGAAGGTGATATATCCATTGGTTGTACGTTCCTCTTTGCACAACCATCTCTGTACGTTCTCGTCGACATGCCTCGTAGACAGCGAGAGCTTTCAGCTTTGAGGCTGGTGACTTATCAGTAAGCTTGGCAAGACATAGCCCGAGTACACCACCGTCCTCTAGAGCCATTCCGGCACCACTGGCAAGATATGGTAGTGTTGCGTGGACAGAATCACCGAGCATGGTGAGGGCTCCCGAAGGGTGTGACCAAGTTGGGTCGAGGCCAGGACGAATGCATAATCTCCACTTGAGAACAGAGTCGCAGAGATTCAGCATCTTTCCAATACGGGGGTCCCAATCGGCAAAATGGGCTCTCATCTCTTCGATATTCCCCTTCAAAGTGTTGCCGCTATCGAGTGGAATATCATCTGGCACTAAAAGGACCATGTTGAAGAGTTCTCCTCCCTTCAGCACGTAATTGACTGCATGTTTATCGGGACCGACCCAGTAGTTGACTTGAGGATCCTCCACGAATGGTCTTAGGTCTGGGTCCTTTCTCATCTCGTCTGTCGACAGCAGCAGCCGGTATGCCAAGTCGCCCGTTAATTGTGGGGGATCGGATCGGCCGAGGAACTGCTCTCTGAGTGAAGAAGCGATGCCATCAGCACCAACTACCAAGTCAGACTCCATCGTTTGACCTCCTTCTAGAAACACAGTTGCGTGGCTGTTGTCGGCCGCTATCTCGTAAGACAAGACTTTAGATCCGCAGAGAATCTTGGCGCCCAGCTCTTGAGCTCTGTCCAGGAGTGCCTTGTGCAAAGTAGCGCGATGGAAATCGAGGAAAGGGTAGCCTCCCGAGGCAGCCGCATAGCCATGGTAGTCCATTTCTGAGAGATGGTTTCCCTTCCATCCGATGAAGTTGCATTTCCTTGGCTTGGTAGCATTCTTGACCAATTCCTTCTCCAGACCCCAGGAGAAGAGAACTCGAGCAGCGTTGGGAAGGACTTGAATACCGGCGCCGACCTCGCCAATTGCTGGTGCAGACTCTAACACTGTGACATCATGGCCGGCGAGACGGACAGCGATTGCAGCACCGAGACCACCAAGTCCAGCTCCTACGATCACTACCTAAGTAAACATTAGTTTGAAATGCTTTTGAGATGCAGAACCTTGAACTTACATGAAGTCTGCTCGAGTCGCTTCTCTCCATCACTTCCTGTATTTTGTAGTTTGGCATCTTGACTCTAGGCTGCTGGATCTCAATTGACGATGGGCAGAGGAGATAATATCGAGTAAAAGGACTCTACGTCCGTATTAAAGGTCTATGTGACGAAGTCTAGGTCTTGTGGCAAAGCAGACATACGTGGTGGTGCGATGACTGGTTTGTCCGATTCACGACGCCTATTGCCGATATGCTCGTGCCTTTACATTCTGGGATTAGATAACCATCACTAGCTCAAGCACGGATCTTGAACCCGAGTTCTTTTACCCACTCACCCATGTCCGTTAGCATCCTCCCACTTATCAAGATAATGTGCGGGGAAGTTGATAAGGGTGGGGACGCGGTAGCACTGTGGCGGAGTCCAGCCAAGCCTATCACTTATCAGAGTTACACTACTAATCAGTCAGAGCTCAACGGTATTCGGCAACTCCTCCCACTCTAGAACCCAACACTCCCTCACTCTATCTCTCGTTCATCTTTAACATTTCCCACCTCATCCCACTCTACAGCCATGTACGGAGCCGACGACGAGCTGTCCCTAGCGGTCGATGCGTTTCTTACAGAAGCCATGGGTCGTAAACAGACACAATCGCAGGGTCAATCAGAGGCCTCTCGAAGAGGTTCTGCAGCCTCCCAGCCAGCTCCTCAGAGTGACAAGTCGTTTGAGTGTACTCATCCCGGCTGTAGCAAGAAGTTCACGCGCTCAGAACACTTGCAGCGACATGCTCTCAATCACTTGCCGGGCGGTTCTTCATGTGACATATGCCGTGCACACTTCAAACGGCCTGATTTGTTGAGTGAGTGACCATGTTTTGTATAGCCGAGTCGATCAAAGTTTGTTCTTACGTATCCAAAGGGCGACATATGGAAAGACATCGCCAGAAGGATCTTGAGGCCGGAGGAACCGGCTTTGGCGTTCTCGATACACGAAAGAGATCTTGGGAAGCACCCGACGGTACGGTCGTTGAAAAGCGACCGTGTCGGAACAGCAACACGAAAGCCAAGAGTACCAAGGGTTCAGGACAGAACCCTCAAGAAACACAACAAGTCCCATCTCCAGAATCCGACCAGGCAGATAATACAAGGAATCAATCCCCTGGGCTGATCGCTTGGGGCCACAACGAAGGCCAGTCAGTGAATGGAGTTGATCTTCATCCCTCATCCGACTTGCACATTGAAGACTCCATTTTTGTTCACTCCGCCGGTGAACTGGTTACAGACGACCATTTAGGAAACTTTACCACCTCAACCGACCCATTCCATCACAGTGAAGGCATAGGCGAGTTTTCGTTCGACCAGCTCGATCCACTACTTCTCAACGAATCATTCGTGGATACCGCAGCACTAGACTACACACAAAACTTCCAGCCAGATACAGCCAGCTCATTTAATATGCCCTATACGACTGCTTTGGACTACAATTGGTTATTTAACATGAACTTGAACCCAACACCAACACCCCTCGCAAAGGCCAACGAGCAGTATATCCCATCAGCCCAGATGTCGGAGCCCGTCCAGATATTATCACCAGACTCTATCAACAGCACGCGTCGTTGGTCTGAGTCGGTACATTCTCACAGCAGTGATACGAGGCAAGATGCTTCTGATCCCCGAACCGCAGTCTTGAACCATACCAAGACAACTCCGGACAGCCTTGCCAGCTCTAGAACTGAGTCTACAACGCCAGCACAATACAAAAGCGCCAAACTATCGAGGCCTAACGTCGCCCACGATCATCAATATGTCGAGGAACCGCAATTCAACAGACCATTCTCGATGCTTGAGAAAGGTCCATCGATACCCAAGATCGACGAAAGCGTGCGCAAACGAATTCTCCAAGTCGTCGAAGCTGCCAACCCATCTTTACCTGATTCTCGTCACTCCCTGTGGGATGAGCCACTGTTGTCACGAGAATCCCTACAAACATATCTGGAATTGTTCTTCGTGAGGTTCAATACTGCATACCCACTCATGCACCTTGCAACCTTTGATGTCAGCAGAATGGAACCTCTGCTTCTCATCTCCGTCCTCCTGCTTGGCGCAACCTACTCGACCAAAGATGCCCATCAGCTGGCTGTATGTATCCACGACGTCATACGGCCTAGCATCTTTTCCCATGCTAGCTTTTCGGCTCGTGCGGAACTATGGACTCTGCAGACTATCCTTTTGGTGGAATGCTTTGGGAAGTCTCGGGCTGGACAGAAGCAACACGACATGAGTCATCTCTTCCATGGTCTTCTTATAAATCTTATTCGCAGATCTGACTGCCAGTCAGTTCGCCCTCAAGGACCGCCAGCTGACTGTACCGATTCAAAGGAGGGTGTAGTGCGAGAGGCTTGGAGACGATGGGCCATTGCAGAACAAAAGAAACGGCAAGTCGCTCAAGCATGATTCTTACTGGTAGCATTCGACTAACATGTAATTACAGTCTCGCACTTCTGTGCTTCATGTGGGATACACAGCATGCAGTCCTCTTCTGTCAGAGTCTTTGCATGTCCGCATTTGAGCTTCGTCTCGAACTGCCATGCAGCCAAAGAATATGGGAGGCTTCAGATCCAACGTCCTGGGCTACGGCATGGCGCTCATCAGCTTGCAGTTCCCAGCAGACCTTTTACCTTCCCAGTCTCAAATCCTATCTCGGACCATCAGTGCCGCGTCCAAAGGCATTGACAGGATTGTCTCATGTACTTATGCTACACGGCTTGATGTCCATAGCATGGGACATGCAGCGTCGTGATCAGACAGCACTTGGAGTAGTGGACGGTGACGGACCCGGATCCAACTGGCGGAAGCTCATAGGGAACGCTTATGACGCTTGGAAGGAAGACTTTGATGCTTACATAACCTCAATTATTTCTCGACTGCAGAATACACCTGAGGACCAGGCCAGAAGGAGTGAATATGTGGCGTTTGCTACTGCATACAATGCTCTGTTTCACTCAGCACAAGCACTTCTTCATATGGAATTTCTCGATATACAGATCTACGCTGGTGCTCGCCATATACTAGGCCGACCAGTTCAGCAGAAGGACTATCGCCGATCCGCAAAGGCTGTCAAGCAGTGGGCTTGTTTAGTGACAGAACGACCAAACAAGGATCAAACCTCCCACGCCGAACAGGATACAAGAAGCCACAAGAGGCCAGCCTCTATAGCTGCATGGCACGCTGCTCGATTGCTTCATGAAAACACCAAAGTTCTCACGCGTTCAGACGCAATGCAGCTCTTCCACGTCCCCTGGTGTCTGTACCTAGCAACTCTTGCATGCTGGGCATTCTGCCACGGCCAGCCAAACAGAGGAGGTATCCTTGACATGGAAGATGATGCTGATGACAGTGATGATGATAGTGATGAGATTATCTGGAATCCTCGAGGAGAAATGCATAACCTCGTGTCTAGAATGACTCAGAATCGGCCTGAGGATATGGATGTAAAAACAGGTCAACAACGACAGATTGTCGGGCTTGTCTGGACGATGGCTGAGACGTTGAGCAAGGTTCGGTGGGGTATCTTGCACGCTGGAGTTGTCGTGTTACGGGGGCTGATACCGCAAAGACTTATTAACCAGTATGATGAGCCTCATGATGATGCTTTCTAAACCAAATATACTTGTTTTAATAGAAATGTAACTCTGATAATTCAGTTACTAATTAACGGTAACCCCTTATATTAAATTATTTATATTATTGCAGTGATATATCTTTATATCTCCCCTATTACAAGACCGCTTATCTAATACGAGAGTAATATAAAAATCTAAGCTATTAATTATATAGAAAAAGCTAAGTATTAATTAAACTAATATAATTAATTATATTACTTAAAAAAGGTTAAAGATAATAAGTTAATAGTATTATTATAGCTAGTTAATAATAATAAGATAGTATTATCATATATATAAGAGATATTTAAGTAAGTTTTAAATAAGGCATATACTGCTATAAGTTAATGTTTTCCTAATATAGCTAAGTTATTTAAAATAAAGCACAGGAAGTATTTTAGTTCTGTAGTTTAAAATTAATTATATATAATTAATATAATTTACCTTGTTTTACAGGATAATTACTACCTTAGCTATATACTTAAGTAAGGTAACACTTTCATAGCAACGCATTAAGTTCTGGCTCTAACTTATTAGCATCTGTTATAATAAATATAATATTTAGCTAGGAATTATTATTAATTTTTTTAGAACTAATTCGTCAGGCCACGGCGCCTAAGCCTATGACAGACCTTGGTCCTTTTAATCCTATCCCACTCTAACCCTAATTCCAAGAAGTTTATATAAATGCAAATAAATACAATTTATATCCTTGGACTTGTTATTGTAATTGGTAAGGTCATTATAGGATTATTGCTAATTGTAAAGCCTTAGTAGTCATTGTCCCATGTCAGATTGTCTAGGGTTAGATAAATATGTTGGGTACACGTGACGTAGTCGCAAGGGTCCATTAACACGAGGAATACGATACGGTGCTGCCTACAGACTGCCGAGCATATTCCTGAAAATAAATATCTCATCTGTTCGACTGCTTCCTGTAATCACAAACAGTAGTGCAACCCAAGCAAAGACTGCCGAGATGCATCCCCTTCATCCTGAGTGGACCGCATTTGTTACACAGAACCCGAATATCATCCATGACGACGACCAACGCAATGGAGATTTTCTTTCCTCCGTAGATGGCCATAAACTTGCCACTCAAGTACTTACGACCGACACCACTATTCCATGTCGTGATGATCACCAGATACCTGTCCGAATCTATACGGCAAAGGAGACTCAACCTGCACGCGGCGTCGTCATTTTCTTTCACTCCGGCGCCTTTAGGCACGGCTCTCTTGAGACAGAAGACGGTACGTGACCAAGCTACAAAAATGCAGGTTGGCAGATTGTCAAGTGCAAAAATAGCTAAAGATGGAACGGTCTGCAGTCTCATGCCGGTACATGGCCCTGGGTGGTCCCATCACGGTAATCAGCGTCGAGTATCGACTCTGCCCAGCATATCCGTACCCTACCCCGATCAACGATGGGTGGGATGCGTTCCAGTATATTGTCACTGCACTTCCCAGCCTAGTGCCTAGGCATACCGAGCCAGTGAATTTAGTCATCAGCGGGACTTCCTCAGGCGGGCAGCTTGCAGCAATCGTCTCGCAACGAGCCCGGGACTGGTTCAAAGAGGTGGTAAATGCAGCCATCCCTGCAAAGATAACGTTGAGCGGAGTCTTGCTCAGGGCCCCAGTGACTGTTCGTGGAACAAATGCAGCATTCATACCTCCCCGGTTCAGAGACATGCATCATTCGTGGTCTGTAGACTTCGAGACACCCGGCCTCGATAGACCTGATATGGAGCAAAGCCATGGTACGTTTTCTTCTTCTTCCGTATTTGTCCGCTGCATTTCTCTGTAGGCGTTAACCATGACCTCGTCCAGATGTACTTGGAGTACCACCCGAGGACAGAAGCTGCCCTGACGCCTACCCGCTATGGGGCGATTTCAATGGTTTACCAAGGACATATATCCAGATCTGTGATGTAGATATTCTGCGTGATGACGCGGTGTGCTACTCGCGCGGCTTACAAGAGGTTGGAGTGGACGTACACGAGTCACTTTACAAGGTGAGCGGACGGTTCTCAGCTCGTAGGAGTTTCTGACAAAAAGAACAAGGGCCTTCCGCATATTTTCTGGATATATGGCCACAATCTGGATGTTTCCAAGAAGGCGCAAGAAGACTGCGTGCAGGGATTGAAATGGCTCCTAGGACTCAGTGGATGACAACACAATTTGAGAGTTGAATGCCATTCAAGAAGTATATACCTACTGTGTTGAACGATGCGTTTTAAAGACTTTTTTGTTTTTTTAACCGATCAAGTTTGTCCGTGTCATTACCTCCTGAGCGCGCGTAAGGCTCCAAAACCCCTTGAATAGGTCCTGGGGTGTCACGTGCAAGCAGGGATACTTAACATTATGCACCGACATGGTCGAACGTTCAAGGGGCAGAAAACCAAACTGTGCACAACCCTCCCAGCCTTATGCGCCCCTACAATAACCGTCGCCTATTTTACCTAGTACCCCTTTAGACGTCTTTTTTTTATTTCTTTTTATTATTGACTCTCTTTATCCCTCGTTCTCCTTAACTTGGCATAATTATACGTCATCATTGCCATCCTAACCCAAATTGATATTGACGTCCTCTGTACAATCTCCAAGTGGCTTTGTTCGTCAGGCTATATATCCTTATTATCTATACTATTTTCACTAAAAGAGGTTAATAGCAGTGGAGGGAAAGGCTAGGTAATAGTAATACTTTAATTATTATATCAAACTAGTTACGACGTACAAAGAACTTGCTGAACTCTGGATTACTCTCAAGCCTCTCCAAAGTGCAACTATCATATTGCAAAATCAGCTCCAGACCATGGCCTTCCGCATGACGTGGTGGTAGGATGATGCAACGGCCGTCAGGTTTCCCTTCAGTGTCTCCAACAGTGACCCGAAATGCAGATGGGTATCCAAGATCACGCCCGAAATAAATGTCGTTATATCTATGCGCTTGAAGACAGACTATGAGCATGTCTGGACCAGGGTATCGGTCAACATTCCAAGTCAAGGAGGTACTCTTTGGCATCTGATTGAGAATTCCAACGAGACGCCTTACTGCTTTGTTGTTGACAGCAGCAATGGCTCGTTTGACACTAGTCGCCAACTCCACATAGTCCTTGCCTCCATCTTCTTCATTGTGTAGGCGAGCAACAGATGCTCTGGCGACCGCATTCGGCTCTGCAAAGTTTCCCCAATAGTTAGACGGAAGTGGCGGGTTTTCCATTCGCTCTCTCGCGTCAACGGTGATCGATAGCTTAGCCTCGGGGTATTTATGATGGTCTATCTGCCTGGCCAGGACAACATGGCGCCAGAGAAAGGCGCACACCGCCTCAGTCGTGCTCAACTTCGTATTTGTGGCGCCTTTCAGGACATGATTCTTGAGTAGGGAGAGCTTCTCGGCAGAGATGGAGAATATCCCATGCTCCACAGACCGAACCTCAGCAGCTTCGTAATCTGTCGGGTTCAAAAAGGTAGAAGAGGTCTCTGTGAGCTTCCAGTCGGGAAAGTCCTCCAGAACTACGCCTTGTTCACCCTCAACAACTGAGCTTCGATCAAGAGGCGTGATTGGAAAAGTTCGGAGGCCGAGCCCTTTGGTAATGGCAGCCAAGTGCGTGCCTAATGTCTTGTGCAAGATAAAGTTGCAGACGCCATCACCCGCCACATGCTGCATATCAATTAGTGTCTGTCTTGGCAAACGATCGTACCCCAATGCTTCTGTTGTACATGTGGCATCTCTGGCGGTCGTGTAACTAAGAGCAAGAATCAAGTAGCGTAGAAAATGGAAACTTACATGGAGACAGGTTCCGAGTATAAGGCCTCCAGGTATGAAGTTACACTGAAGTACCAACGCCGGAATACTTGCACCCGGACCTAGCTTTGCAGATGTGCCAAAGATGATATGTCTTGGGATATGGAGAGGAAAACAATCCTTCTCAAGTTGGCGGAACGTACCGAACTTCCATAGAGTCCGAAGTTCCGGCGCTGTGTAATCCCTGTAGTTGAGTCTGGCACCCTGCTTGCTATCGAATAGAAGCTCAACCTCTTCCCGGTCGTTTCCGATGGGCCGTCGCACAAAACATGCAAGTTCCGGGATGTCACTGATCGTGTTGACTAGAGCCCGCTCGAATAGATGAAAGATATGTCTCTTATCCGAATCCTGTGACACAGGAAAAAACAGGCATGATGAAATGTAGTCTCTTGGAGCGATCTGGTCGATTGCTGACAGTTTGACTATCTTTCCATGCGTGTTTGGCTGTGGTTGAATGGTAGTAGAAGTGAAGCAGGCGGATGGAATAAATGGTATGGCACTGGACATATCGAAGATGCTGCTTTGGTAATGTCCAAGCTTGAAAAGTGCGGATGCGCAAGATCAATTAGTTTAGAAAAGTCTCAAAAATATCCCAGGCAGATAATAGACAAGGCAATATGAGAATCTGATGCATTAGACTCTCCAGATGCCGAGATTGTAAGTATATACATTCCTCCAGTCTAGATGCCCAGACTCGCGAGAATCCGAGTGATTTCGTATTTACGCTTTGACCAACACATGATTGGGACGATATGCTGCACAGGCACTTGAGTCTTTATCTGACACATTCCGATAAAGCTTATGCGTAGTATCCTCCCTGACTGCAGATCCTTATACGAAGGGAGATGTATGATCGGGACTTTTGGTCCAAGCGCATGTTACATCTGTTTAACCTGATAGGCGATATCGCTTAGACATGATTCGACATTGGAATGTGACAAAAGAGCGGTCCGAGCCACAGCTGTGCAGGGTTTAAATTCATTCCGAAGCTTGCAACTGTAACACAAAATACACTAAAGGGTAGATGATCTACCATTTATCGTATGTTCAGCATTTTCGCGGTCTTACTGTGTTGAGTTTAGATTGCGAAAATAGAAAGGGTGTAGTTATAATAAAGCTGAAACGGAGGTCAAAGTGAAGTTGATATCATAGCAGCATTGAAGGGAGAAGCGCAATTTCTTTCACGTGTTTGCTTGACAGCGTACAAAATGAGAGCCAGTATGTGATGGCCGCCTCGTATCGCTTTACGAGAGGAGAAGCCATCCTACTCAATTATGGCTGGAAACAGAAACGACGAATCAACCATGTCCGACTCTTGGGTCGAACCAGCGGGCCCCATACAGCCATCCACCGTGAAGTGCTCAGCTCTCGATAATCTCACCGCTTCAGTGTATCCTTCACCTACACATTTCTTTCCTCTAAAACCAGGAACCGACGCCCGACAGCTCTACGAGGACTGCAAGAAAGGCCTCTCCCGATGTATATACGAGCATCCGCACCTCTCTGGCATTATCAGAAAGGACGAAACTGGACGTTGCGCCATTGAGACTAGAGAAGCACCGCATGCCGGCACAAACTTCTGGTATCGAGACCATCGTCACGATGCAGATGTTCCTTCTTACCAAGAGCTCAAGGATAATGGGTGGCCTTTCGGGGATGGCGAAGAAGATGGCCTTAGCAAGCTCCGACCACAAGACTTCCCTTACGTTCAAGACGGCGATCCTATAATTGCACCTCAGTTTAATGTCGTTAAAGGCGGTATAGTCTTGACCATGTCCATCACGCATGTGATTGGTGACCTTGTACAGTTTATGGACTTCCTCAGGTCTTGGTCACAGAACACGAGTGCGATAGCGACTGCCAGACTTAACGGTCAACCTGTACCTCCACTCCCCCAGCAGATATCGTCGGACTTGATGGATCGCTCCGTCTTGACACCTGATGTGGGTATCGAGGAGGATCTTGACAAGCTGGCAACTCGTGCGGCGAAGCTTCCCCACCTCGACATGCTCGACCCTCGACGCCCGGAAGATGTCGCGGAGAAAGTGTCAAACCTCTTCACAAAGGCACGTCTGACCAATGACGATCTCGTGAGGTTTACTGAAGATGAACTCCGCACACTGTCTTGTTCTGTCTGGACCTTTTCACAGTCCTCAATAAAGCAGCTTCAGCACATGATCCAAGAGGTCTTGCCTGGAGGCTCAAAAGTGTCGTCTACGGACTGCTTGACTGCTTTCGCGTGGAACCGATTCTTCACAGCCAAATATGCTCCTGGTTTATCAGGTCCTGATCCTCTACCTGAGACTAGCAAGATAGTCTTTGCTGGAAACATCCGTCGTCGGTTAACGCCCCCTTTACCCAACAACTACATGCCAGCCTGCGTGGATTTGTTCCCCGTGTCTGTGAACACCAGCGACTTTATCTCGCCTGACCCCAAGACTCTGGCCCAAGCAGCAATGGCAATTCGCAACAGCAATAGCACTTGGAGTGAGGAGACATTTCGGGACATGCTCGAGATAGCCCATTCGCATCCTGTTAATCCAGGTCTGATACCCAAAGGACCCGTCGATGCACTTGTCACGGATCATACACGAGCAAGTGCAGCTATGCTGTCGAGTTGGGGTCCCGAGCTCGGTACTTGTGAGGCCTTTAGAGAGCCTTATCTTGGGAGGATTCCGCCCCATGGGGAGATTACACTCTTGCCTCGCTGGAATAATGGTGATGTGGAGGTTATGTTTGCAGGAGAAGCTGTTGTGATGGAACGGTTGAGAAGCGACCGGCTTATGAGTCAGATGGCTACTTGTCAGTTTGTCATGGGTGATCCTAGGTTTGAAGTTACTCGTGGTAAGTATGTATCAAAGCTGTAGTAGAAACAGCAATAGCAATATTAGACATTGTTCCCCTGTAACTAGGATATTCTATTTACAACACTGGCTTGGCAAGGTTGCTCTAAAGCCACTGAATTATAATTGAGCTCTATTGACCTCGTTACCACCCTCGTCAAAATGAATTTTATTCCCCATGATCATAGAACGCTGCAAAGCCGCGCCAATACGTACTGCTGTTACTGCTGATTCTAGTTCAACAGGCACAGGCTTGTCATCCAGCACGCATTCGGTAAACTCGATAGCCTCTCTTGTGAATGCTGCTTGGAAACGTCCCCAATAGTTTTGAGGAAGCTCATGCCTGATGCCTTCTTGTCCATAGATTCGAACGTGGTTCTCAACCGGAATCAAGTTCACAGACAACTTGCCCTTTGTTCCGATGATCTCTGTCGTATCCTCTTGACCAGCAGCCATCATGCGCGAGGCATACAGATACGCAATTCGACCATCGTAGAATTCGACAATGCCCACGGCATTATCTCTATCATCATACTGTCGTAGATCTGGTTCCACAGCAGTGATTCCTACAGCATGGACAGATCGAACTTTGGACTCTTGGCCGAAAAACCATAGGGCCAGGTCAATATCATGAATACTGCAATCAACGAATATGCCACCAGAGAACTGAGCATATGCGACAAAAAAGCCTGAAGGATCTAGCACATCGCAAGTCTGGCTCCTAAGAACAGATGGGCGGCCAATCAAGCCTGACTTTGTTTTCTCGTACGCGTCGCGGTATGAAGCATCGAAACGGCGGGAAAAACCACACATTACTTTGAGATCGGGACGGGTCGCAGCGGCGTCAACAACAGATTGAGACTGACTCATTAGCATATTTCGCAAGAGGTCACGAGAAGGACTCACAATCTCAACTGTTGTGCCAAGGGGCTTCTCGCACAAGACATGCTTTCCGGCCGCAATAGCCGCATTGGTCTGTTCAGCATGCACCGCAGTGGCAGAGGCGACACAAACAGCATCCAAACCGACGTGAGCTATCATGTCAGAGTAGTTCTCGTAGATAGCTACCCCATCAGGAGCGAAGTTCTCGGCAGCCCATTCCCTCTCGGCAGCATCAGGGCTGGTGACAGCGACAAGAACAGCTCGAGGAACATTCTGATGGAAATTAAGGGCATGTCGCTTGCCCATTCGTCCGAGACCAGCGACTCCAACTTGGAGCTTGAGAGGTGCCATTGTATCAAGACTGGTGAGGTTGGAGAAGCAGTGAAGAAAGTGAAAGAGGTGAATGAAGGGTAAGAAGTGGGATGCTGCGGACCTGGCTTTCTTATTTATTATACAAACTCTTGCAGTCGATTGAGTGTCTCCATGTTGATGGAAAAAGCTGTATTATCTCGTCTTGGACTTTTATGCTTAGGGAAAAGCACTGGCTCGACGCGAAAGAAGACGGTGGAGTAGAGCATTCGGACGCTTTGGCCTTGAGTTCCATGCTGGTTCGGGGTAATTTGCCCCGACACAAAGACTGCGACTAAACGTTCCGAACAAAGCTCCACAGTATTTCAGACCCGTTATACTACAGCGTACATCGTACATGACAGATCTTGAGGATCGATTGCGTTCCCATTATGGAGTATTAAAATTAACAGATGTCTAAGTCTTTTGATTTGTCAAGCCTTCAACCATTGTGTTAAAGACTATTCTACCGGATAAAATTGACTGAAGCTATAATGCCCACACTTTTTCAAGGTTGAATGGATCATAAATCCACCCAGCCCCATGCTTTCTTCAAATGGTCCTGTGCTGAAGCAGTGGGCCAGGAATGGGTATTCTGGGTCAACATCAACACGTCCAATAACGCTTCCTGGTCCCGTCTCTCGGTAAATCGATCTCCACATGCCGTCACCCCCATGCAGGCCGTAAACGTGGCGGGTCTTGTGGAAGGATTCGAGAGAGCTATTCCGCAAAGCTCTCGGACTTGGGTTCGGATATCGTCCTGAACCGGTCAGAATACATTGTCATGATCAGACGTATATCTCAACCTACGTCAATCTGCTTCCGAGCTAGCTGAGCAGCTGGTCCAATTCGTGGTACCCGATCATCATGGCACATGAGGAGAATACGAGCAAATATGCTATGCACTTGACCGATGACTGCTGCCTGTTAGCAGATTTTCTCGAAGTAAATCCTCCAACATACCAACAGCGTGGTTTAAATAAATGATATGTGGAAAGGCTTCGCCCAAGCTCTCGTCCGAAGCACTATAGGCAATAGGCAGCCATGACACTGGCCGAGCTCGTAGCCAAGCTTGATCATAGTCAACCAGTTCTTGGTAGTGGTGTCTGTTTGGACCGTTATTTCCAAAACAGTAGTTTATAACATCTGCACTATGGACAATGATGCGATTTGCCCATGTATCATCGTCGGCTTCAGAGAGAGACCGATCCATGAATCCATGGTCGAGCCTGATCTTGACAGGCCTTTGGCTCGCGAAGCTCATCGTTACCTCTTGTCTCATGCCAATCCAGAAGGAGGCTAAGCGGAGGCTACTAGGCGTTGTTGTAGAGTCACAAGTGTTCATGAATAGCTGTATTCCTAACAGGTGACCTTCGTGATCGGTGCCGATAAGGGGAACGTCGAGTTCTTCGAGAGTTCGAAGAAGGATAGTCGCTGCTAGCAGATTGTCATCGTTGAGAGCAGAGGAGTCGTTTGAGATTGTTGTCAAGTGCTTGAGACATGCTTGATGGTACCGATCAGAGGCGTAGGGGTCATATTGCGCGTTTAGGCTGAGATGTCTGGAGGACAGGGCAAAGATAGCATTCAGGAGAGTCGGGCAAGATGCTGCTCGAGGGGGGACAATGTTGGCAAAGTGGCGGCTGGAATCGCAGAGATCGAACTGCGATAGATCAGTTACCCATTGACCCGAATAGAGAATAGGAGGCGTACCCATGTGCACATGTAGGTCAAATAATATTGCATCAATCTTACTTCATGGTTCTCCGTCAAGGGGTAGGGTACCGATTCTACCAACGCCAGTCCCAATGTCGAACTGCGTGGAATTGGCCCATAATTGCGAGAAACGTCTTTGCTTACTGCAATGGCTCCATCCCCTCCACACATCGCGACTGCTGGCGTGTGAGGCGTTGGAGAGGCAACAGACCCAAAATTCGTAAGTTGGTCATTATGAGAATGAAGCGTGTTACCATGGGTATGCTGCCATTGGCTTAGGCTTTCCGAGTCCGATAGATAATAACCTTCAACATCAGGCGTCTCATCCACGAATTGCACTTGGATGCTCGTAAGTTGAAGCCTGCGTGGATAGGGATCACTTACATCGTCTTGAACAAGGGACCCAAACTTGATTTGGGGATGACCTGTGGTGGATCTCAGCCTTCTAATCATCACAATGATACCTAACAGTCAGGGAGCGGGCATACGCAGTTGAGTGCTTGAAACGAAAAACAGGCGCTGTGGCGCAAACCTTGCCCATCGAAGCGCATCGAAGGCATGTCTGTGTACTTTCTCCAGCAATTTGTGGACCCCAGACACATTTGAGATGCTGTCTCTTGCAGGCCTAATGATCGTCAGAGTGGAAAGTGGCATCTCGGCATGGTTACCGATATCCCATTTCACTTACAAGACATGCAGTAGCTGTGCTCATTTTCTCTCAGATCGAATTTTGCCGTTGTTGTCTGGTGCAAATTATCTTGAGGGGCAGGTTGCCCCGATTATATGACATTGCTCCAAGGGCAAAAAAGGCCGAAGAGTCGGGGCTATGCTCCGTTTTTGCGTTTGAAGGTGAAAAGGTCCGACACTCTAACCTGAACAGGCTTAACCCCCTAGGCTAATGGGTCCTGGGACGGGCCATTGCCCGATGTTTCTTGGAAGAAGACTTGTCCCACTGTTACCCCAAAACTCTACAGACCTGACTCGCGCTTCCCCGCAAACTACCCCGTGTTTAATCCATGTCACTGCCGTATATTGAAAGTAACCCGCCTCCAGTCATTGGTTATCTATTGTCGTTGGTAAGTCGCTGAGTAGACCGAGATTCTAAACTATAATAGATCAGGTTCTCTCCCTGGAAAATCGCCAGAGATTATTCATGCTCATCTACATTCAGGATCTACTTATAACACCCTCAAAATGGATAAGCAACTCGATCCCGTCAAGGACAAGCTTGACGAGTGTGGTGCTATTACAGAGGAGCACGCTGGCATGAACACTTCTCTGGAGCCATATGGTCCTTCCGGTATGATATAATTCCCCCTTATTGGCCTTAACACGTTAGCGAGAACTGTCCTCGGCATACGTTGTAACCATATCACCTGTGACAAGCTGACAAACTAGGGTTCCGCGGCCTCTTCTCGTCTCCCTACGTCGCAGCCTGCGCAGCCTTTTCGGCTATCGGTGGCCTCCTCTTTGGCTATGACCAAGGCGTCATTTCCGTGACCCTTGTCATGGATCATTTTCTCGATCGATTCCCCGAAGTCTCTGATGATGCTCCTGGCGCAGGCTTCAAGAAGGGCCTCATGACCGCCATGATCACGCTCGGGGCATTCATAGGTGCCATCAACCAGGGTTGGATCTCTGACTGGATATCCAGAAAGCGTTCGCTGATGGTTGCTGTTGTGGTATTTACGATTGGATCTACTCTTCAGACCGCTGCTGTCAACTATGCCATGCTGGTTGTAGGACGCTTTATCGGTGGCATTGGTATTGGACAGTGAGTTCAGCCTTTTATTTTGTTCATTCATGTGAACACTCTATGTTCCTTGATATTAACCATTCAAATCTGTTAGACTGTCCATGGTGGTGCCGCTCTACATTGCAGAGATTTCCCCACCTGAAATACGGGGTGCGTTGTTAGTCTTTGAAGAGCTGTCCATTGTTATCGGCATTGTTGTTGCTTTCTGGATAACTTACGGGACAAAGGTAAACCATCTTCTTTACTCGCGCAAAGCTTAGCACTAATATCTACTCTTGCAGGGGATCCCCAGCCACTGGTCCTGGCAACTACCATTCCTCCTCCAAATTCTCCCTGGTCTCCTATTGGGCTTCGGTGCTATTTTCCTACCATACTCTCCTCGATGGCTAGCTTCCAAGGATCGCGAAGAGGAAGCCTTGTCCAATCTCGCCAAGCTACGCGCTCTTCCCGAGTCCGATTCCCGAGTCCAACGCGAATGGATGGACATTATTGCCGAAGCCCGATTCCAAGCAAGTGTTCTCCGCGAACGACACCCTAATCTCACTCAAAGAACGGATGTTGTGGGAAAGATTCGACTTGAGCTTGTGAGCTGGGGAGATTGCTTCAAGTCTGGCTGCAGGCGTCGAACTCTTGTTGGTGCCGGCCTCATGTTCTTCCAACAGTTCACTGGCATCAACGCCCTGATCTATTATTCACCAACACTGTTCGGCACTATGGGCCTCGACTTTGACATGCAACTCATCATGTCGGGCGTCCTCAACGTGACGCAGTTGATTGGTGTTCTATCAAGTTTATGGACCATGGATCGTTTCGGTCGCCGAGGCATCCTCCTCTGGGGTAGCTTCCTGATGTTTGTTCCACATCTCATTATTGCAGTCCTGGTAGGCAGGTTCTCCAATGACTGGCCTAGTCATACTGCTGAGGGCTGGACAAGTGTCGCCTTCCTTCTTTTCTACATGCTTGCCTTCGGTGCTTCTTGGGGACCTGTTCCCTGGGCCATGCCAGCGGAAGTCTTTCCGTCGTCTCTCAGAGCAAAGGGTGTGGCGATCTCCACTTGTTCAAGTAAGCTCATCATTTCTATCAAGCGTCAAGCCACTAACCTCGTTAGACTGGATTAATAACTTCATCATTGGGCTCATTACGCCACCTCTTGTCCGCGAAACAGGCTTCGGTGCCTATGTCTTCTTTGCTGTGTTCTGTCTTCTGTCCTTTGTCTGGGTCTGGTTCAGTGTGCCTGAGACTAATGGAAAGTCTCTTGAAGAAATGGATAGCGTCTTTAAAGACCGGACTGGAGTGGCAGATATTGCCGAGAAGGATCGTATCCTTGCGGAGGTCTACTCTGAGCGACTGAGATGTTGAGGGAGAGGATTTAGGCAATGGCTTCGATAGTTTCCAAATCTGAATTTCACAGTCCTTTGAGAGTTGTCTTGATGACGGATGTAATCAGCCGTGTGAGGGGGGTGTAGAAGCCAGGCATGGTTTCTGAAAGACAATACTGCCGTTTCGAGACTAGATTTGGCCAGGCATAATTCCGTTTCGAAGTGCAACCATTCAATTCCGAGGTGCCCATTCCATACTAACACCAAACTATTTTTCTTATGTCATTCATCACCCGATTAGCGCAGGGGCACTGGTTCGTAGTGGCTGCGTTGTCTGAGCGTTTCTTTCACCATCCAACAAGGGATATGGCCTCCACCGTCAAGGTTTCAGAGCCAAAGTCGACATATATACAAAGAAGGTCCTGCTCGGGCCACAGGGTCAGACCCTCTGATGCAATCCATGACAAGCCCTTGATTATTGATTACAAAGGAGGTAATTGGGTTAATTATTAGTTTGTTTCGAGATACTGAAGGAGTCCTACCCTGGACGCAGAATAAGTTATCGGACCGATAAACCAGCCACTGACAACCATTTTCCTGTTAGTTTGAGGAACTATACCTAAAAGGAACGGCACCAAACCAAGTTGGTATTTCAGCTGGAGTCTCCCAAAACGTCATCAAGGAGATCACAGACAAGTAGCGTGCCAATCAACCGTCTCACCTCGATTTCCCCCAGCCATATGACCCTCAGCCGTTGTCTAATTCCTGCAAAGGTCAGGGGAAATCTGGGGAAATGAGTCTGGGGAAACCAGTTGTGGCTTCCAGTAATGGCTGTATCAGGCCTAAAGCCAAATCCTGCCAAGGTTGGGACGACTTATATAACACCATGCATTTTCCAGTATGTGATCAACGTCAAATGCTTGTCCCTGATGCATCTTTGTCTTTTTGTACCCCATTATTCGGTTCTATGAAACAATGTTTGGGTCAAATGCCAATTCCAGCAAGGATGAGGTCGTGCTCATATCCATGACCTCCAAGACAGTTGTTTCTCATGAGTCAATCATCGATGACAACCCCTCAGAAGACCTTGCGCGTCAGACCTCACATGTCTACACTAACACCCTTGACAATCCAATATGGCTCCCTCGCCGATCAACAAGCTCGGGCGGTGTCGGCGCACGTATCCATCGCGGCCTGGCAAGCGAGAAAGAGATGACTCTGCTTGGATGCTGCCGGAACTTCCCCAAGGCGATCATGTGGTCTTTTCTTCTCTTCCTTACCGTCGTCATGGAGGCTTATGATAAATCCCTCATCTCTGGCTTCCTTGCCTTTCCGTCCTTTAGACGCCGGTACGGAGAACCCAGGCTGTCAGAGGCCGGCTCCGATGGGAGACGAGACTATGAGATATCGCCACTGTGGCAAATGGGGCTCCAGAATGCTGCCGTGGGTTGCGAGATTATAGGCCTTCTTGCCCATGGTTACATCTCATATGCGATTGGATACCGCAAGATGATGATTGTCGCGCTTGTGTGGATGTGTCTTGCAGTATTCCCAGCTTTCTTCGCTCACAATATCGCACTGCTACTTGCATCCCAAGCTCTCTGTGGTAAGCTTATCGCCGCCTATCAACCTGATGCACTGTGTCTACACAATTATCGCAAAGACTGACAGATAGTTCTCAAGGCTTGTCATGGGGCGTCATCCAAACTTTGGCAGCGACCTATGCTGCTGAAGTAGTGCCATCAGTTATTCGAGCCGCCATCCTCAGCAATGTCAATATGTGCTGGCTTATTGGCCAGCTCATGGGCACTGGAGTACTGCGAGCGCTTATCAAGAACACGTCAGATTGGTCGTATCGCCTACCCTTTGCCCTGCAATGGGCATGGGCGGTCCCACTGCTGTTTGTTATTTATTTCGCCCCTGAAAGTCCTTGTAAGACCCTTCCTACTCGAAGTATCTATCTGGACTTGTACTTATTTGGCACCTCTAGGGTGGTTAATCCGACATGAGAAACTATCAGAAGCTCGACATTCACTGCAGAGACTCACGAGCAACAAGCACATCGACATCGAAGATACAATCGCCATTATGCAGCACGTTGATTCAACAGAGAAGCAACTCGGATACGGTGGCGCGAGCTTTCTGGATCTTTTCAAAGGCTGCAACCGCCGCAGGACCGAAGTGTGCTGTATGACCTGGTCCTGCCAAGCCCTATGCGGTGCCACCTTGACCGGGTATGCCCCATACTTTCTGGAACAAGCAGGCTTCGAATCCTCCAAGTCATTCACTCTAGCTACGGGAATGTATGGCCTTGGCATCTTAGGCGGCATGATATCCTGGGTACTACTATCGATGATAGGAAGGCGGAGGCTCTACCTAGCAGGCTTGGTGGCTGCATTGCTGATTCTCACCACAGGCGGCATCCTGTCTATTATCCTGGCCAACCACTCATCGCTGAACTGGGCTCTTGGGTCCCTGATTATCCTGATGACCTTTACTTACAATATGTCCATTGGCCCGGCTTGCTATGTAATCGTGGCCGAGATACCTTCAACAAGGCTTCGGATCAAGACCATTGCCCTCGCAAGGATCGTGTACAACGTCTTCACTATCATCAATAACATTGTCGCGCCGCAGCTTTTGAACCCGACTGCATGGGACCTGGGTGGTAGGTCTTGTCTAGTGTATGCTGCTACGTCTTTCCTTTGTCTTATATGGTGCTATTTTCGGCTTCCTGAAACAAAGAAGCTATCATATTTGGAATTGGATATTCTTTTCGACAAGGGGGCTCCTACAGCCAAGTTCAAGGAACTACAAGATAGACTTGCCAATTCGGCGTATATCTCTGTATCAAAGGCAGAGCGGATCAGGAATGCTTGGCATGGCTGGCTGGCTTATTCCTAGTAAAGCGTTGACTTGTTTTCTTAGTAGCTTGAGTTATTTATGAAAAGGCGGTTGTAGTAATTACATGTGTTAATAATAATAATCACGGAACTCGTGCATCCGGTAAGGATGTATAAAATTTATTATTCTTCAGTTTACATACGCGTATACGTAGAATCAGCTATTTTCGGGGTCTTTAATGACACCGAGAGCGAAAGCGAACTGTTTCGCTAATACGCCACGGCTTGGCAAAACAAGGTTGGCTTGTATTTGACACACATAATTACCACTAGAAAAAGGGATAGTTAATGCAGGAACCACGATATAAAAGTTTACCTATATTTAGTACAGAGTACAGGATAAGCGTGGTGCGATTAAGCATAGTCTGATCCCGAGGCGGTGTTTAACAATGCTCCGGAACCCGACACATATATAGAGCTCACCGCTTGGAAAGCTATAAAAACCATCTATTCCCGGCCTTGTTAGACAGTTAGTCAATGTTCAAGATTATCACACACAATTAAAACTTCCCTTGACCTCTAATCCCAGCAACAATGCCTATCTTCGTTATCACCGTCCCAGAGATCCCCTCTGAGAGCCAGGAGCGCTTTCTCGGAGCTTGGCCCACTCTGAAGGAGGACCTTAAGTCTCAGCCTGGTGTCGCTGGAGTGTCAGCAGGACCCGTTGTAGCAGAAGACGGCGCTGCTTTCACCGGCTTCAAGTTTGTCCAGACCTTGGGTAAGTACAGAAGGAAGACTTAAAAGCTTGCATTGATGCTGAACGTGAACAGCTTTCAATACTGCTGAAGATTTCGAAAGTTTCCAGTCTTCTGCATGGTCCCAGGAGCACAAGGCAAGATATAACGAGCGCGTGGGAGGCGAGCCTGTAGCTGGCAAGTTCGAGGTCCCCGATTTCCCTGCCAATGCCTCACCCAAGGCGTTCACTCAGTTTACAACCGTCCTTCTCAACAACCCGGAGAAACGCGTTGAGCTGCGCAAAGCCTGGGCGGATCTTGCCTCAGCACTTGGAAAGGAGACTTGGGGAGGCGTCAGCGTTGGAGATGGCCCTTCTGTTGGCTTAGGTATGATCGGATGGGACAGCCTCGAGGTAAGTTCTACTCAAGGGTAAACGGAAAGATTATAATGTTAATCAAACACTGTAGGAAGCTAAGGCAGCTTATGGAAAGCCGGAGGCTGCAGAGGCGTATGCGGCATACAAAGCCCTTGGTCAGATTAAGAGCACTATGGTTAAGTTGAAGTAAGCCTAGCCATTAATATTCTTAGTAAGAAGAGTTAAGATTAGTCTGTTCAAGACAAAACACTATAAAATAGATAGGATGTATTAACTATTATATTACCCTCTCTTGTAGAATATCTAACATCTTGAGCTAGTGAACTGCCATATCACCAAGTTGATTATAATGCGAACATTCCCGGGCCTTATGCCACTTTCTTCTAATCAGCCCTTTTATAATACAATAAAGCTGAGTATTACGGTTTTAGGTGCCTAATTCGGCGATAAACGAGCTGATAGTGCTCTTTCGACCTTGACACCCGTCGATAGATATTGAAAGTATGCCAACTGAATATGGGGGCAGGATTGAGTATATTAATCATATCTAAGATTATATACTTTTAATAAGAGGCTTTCAAATTACAAATAGAGCCATACCAGCAGGTACATACCCTGTCGAACTTAATGGCAGTCCAAGTGTTCATAGATGGCAACAATCTATTCTTATGAGCAAACTCGAGAGGTTACGCGTCTCCAATAACGAATTTGACCTTCACACTTGGGTAGTCAAAGATTGTAGGGCTGCCCTCCGTGTAAAAGAGCTTGACATCATCGGAATAGTACCAATAAATAGGCGTATGGCTCGTTCCAGATTCACAGTCGAGGTACCCGTCAGCGCTCTCGATGTAGGTAATAAAGTCATACCAAGAAAGATTGTCGACGTCCTTCTTGGTTGTGAAGATGAAAGTGTATTTGTTGGAATTCGGGAAGGAAATCTGAGCGAAGAGCTGCAATCCATTGGGGGACGTGGCAGAGAGACAGGAAGTACCGGGCTCGAGACCAAAGGTGGCATGGCCCAAGGCGATGGATTTGTCGCTGGCTAGGTGGTTGTTTGTATTGTAGGTTTGAAGCCAAATTTCCAGGGTCTCGTAATTGTCGGTACGAAAGGCAACACGTTTTGTTATTATTGGGGGGAATGAAGTTGTAGTGGCCTCAGCAACCGAAGTAGTTACAGACTCTTCGGCGACCGTGGTGAGCAACTTGACAGTAGTACCTTCATCCACGGTGAGGGTGGCAGAGGTAGATACTTCAGCAAGGGTAGTTGTAGTGTCCTCGGAACCTGTAGTGGTCGTCAACGGGACCGACGATGCTTGCTTTCAGCTTACTGCATTTGTTTAAGTCTGCTTTCAACTGCCCCAAGTTGGTCAAGTCAGCTTTTGAAAAAGATTCAGGTTAGCTGCTAGCAAAATATGGAACACTGACACATGCCCGCGCTATCTACGCCCCTTGGATCCCAAGAGACCAATTATAGTAACCTGGGGCTTTTCTATGCGTCCAGCTGCCAAGGCACATATTGAGGTTCAGTCACTAATTAATTCGTAGCTCAACAAAGTCACTAACGGATATCACCCATTGTATCAATTTCTCTTGTTCAAAACTACCGGATACACAAAACATGAGGCCATAGCATATAGTCCTGCGCGTCTAAGCCATTCTCTGTGAGAAGTCGGCTGCAATCATGTTATCTTCGCTCGATTCCTCCCAATCACTGTAATCATCATCACTTAGACTGTCTTTACCTGCATTATTATCTTCCCAAGTATCCTGCCGAATAGGATCCAGAGTAAAGTGATCATCTGAGGCAGGCATGGTATGAACCTTGTAGTACTGGTCGCTTAATGGCGTTTCAATCATTTCTTCGATTAAGCTATCATTGAAAAGTTTGAGGTCATCGTCTTCAATATAGGCCTTTTGAGCGTCGACTCGTGCCTGAACGTTCAGCAACCCCGGAGACCGTTCCAGGCACTTGATAAATGCTTTTACGGCATCATCGTGTTGGTTGGTGCTGAGGTCATACTGCGTGCTTGGTTAAAGAAGTGTTGATAAAATCAAGAGTAAGGAAACTTACTAAGACGCCGAGGTTATACCAAGGCTCGAAGAGATGAATATTAAGGCTGAGAGTGCGGGCTAAACTGCCATATGAATCTCGGTACTGTTTTATACTGAAGTACATTATAGCAACTGTTATCCAGAAAGAAGGACAATTGGGTTCGATATATATGGCGCTTTGAAGACATTCATAAGCTCTTCTGTAGTCCCGCAGCTTAATACATGCCCGACCCAAGAGGTACCAATTTTCGGCAATGGAACTATCTGAGGGGACTTAGTATCATGATTCAGCTGAAGCTGAGGAATGGTAGATCATTCTCACCTGATTTAACGGCGATTTCTAAGTGTTCTCTTGCATGTTGAACTGAATTATCCACAAATCCTCCTTCTGCTGTTCGAAGAATTTCAAGTCCAATGAAGGCGTTTGCCATGGAGTGAGTTGGGGTTTCACTCAATAGACGATGAGCATCGTCCATATTCTGTATAGGCTACTTCGATTGGAGGTATCTGACCCTACGAAAGGTTTGTGTTTTTTCTTCCGAAATTATTGAGGGTATTTGAGGACCTAATTCCGTCTTCGTTCTCCTGGGCATTCTGAAATGACTACGAGGATATAAGTGAGACTCGGTATCGTTGTATAACTTTATCAGCGGTGTTGACGTAAAGGTTGTCGCAGCCCATCGACCACATAGAGTGCTATTGAGATAATTGTTAATAACGCATTTAAAACCGGAAATACTTGCTATAAACTCACCAGACCTTCCGGTTCTCATGCTGCAAGACTTGCTCCGTAAATGTCCCTGGGCAGTCTGAATCCGTGCAGCTTTCAAGTGAGCGGGCACTTTTAACAACCATGGCTTGCTCGACGTGAAAGCCAGGTTTTACAGACATTGCCCAAGTATTCTGATCGACATGTTTTCCAGTCTTAGCATTCGACACGTCGAATAGGTTGTGAGTAATATAATCTGCTCCGGGTCTGTTGTTGGCATAGACTACGAATTGGAGCATGTCGTTGAAGGACTGCATCGCTGTTAACTATTTTCCTCTCCAATGAGACTCCGAGATAACTGCTGCTTACTTCCCAAGTTGTACAAGCCTGTAGCGGTAAGGCCCAGCTCTCCCCATGTGCATCATCTAGTCGAACTATATCAAGAGTGAGATGCAGTGGTATTGCCTCAATAGCTCGTATGATGTGTTTTAGTTGCGCGGTGATGTCAAGAAGCATGTACCTGTAATGTTGTCAGTAGGCTCAATAATGTTTATGTCAAGAACACTTGACATTTTTGGGCTATTGGCTTGAAGCATTTCTTTTGAGCATCTGGTCAGACTGGGAATCCGTTAGCTGATAGAGATTGAATTTTCAAAGGATTGCGCACAGCTTAAAAAGCTCTTTCAGGTCTTGCATAAGACGAAATAGAATCTTGGCGTGGCGACTTAAGAAAGCCGCTTGGCGACGAACCATTGCTGTGGTGTTCTCAGTTTTCTGCGTGAGGCCAAGCATTGTCTTCTCAATAGCATTCAAATTCTTATTAATCATAATGGCTTGCTTGGACTGTGCTTCTGCATTAGTACCTGCATCAACTGCCAGTGCGTCGATTGCACTCTGTGTTCTCGATGTTATGGTCAGGATGTTCGATGCGTGTCCTGCTATGACATTTGCATGTTTCTCAACCATCAATGACTGGCTGGTCCCAATGTTACGAGACTGTAATGCGATGTGCTCGATACGATTCCTCGCAATCTGTTAGTCTCCTTAACACCTATCGGTAGGTAAAGTAAAACTTACATCTGCTGGACGCTCAGGAGAATATTGATAGCAGCCATCTGAGACATGATAGTTTTCCTCAATTCCTCCACATCGCTTTGTGCTATCATGGACCAATGAAGCCTGGTTCCGATACTGCTTAGGCTCATGGTAGTTTTGAAGTGGCCCAAGCTGCTTTCCTTTGCTCGCATCTTCTCAGCCATGGACTGCAGGGGCTGCCCGCAATGCATGATGATAGCTCTGACTTTCTCCAACGTCTGACGCTCCGCAGGGGACTCAGGTTCCAAAATCAAGACGTGCTTTAGGGTGCTCCGCACAAGATCCAGTTCGGCACAAAGCCGTTGAAAATGCATCGGGGCGTCCTTGTAGTTGCGCAGCTCGATGGCAATGCGCTCAAAGAGGCCTAGGATGGCGATAACGTCGCCCACGGCATATCCAAAAGACATTTTCACGTAGTATGTCGATGATTGATTTGCCTTCGGTTGCTTCGTGTTGTGTTTATCAGCTCAGCCTCATTTTTAAAGCTGTTGGTCCTAACCTCGTTATGCCAATCATGCATGATGTGTTCTATTACATAAACAGGGATTAATTGGATATCGTTAAAACAGAGATTCTCAATTCACAGCCCGCCTAGAGGCCATCATGCAGCCTATGGCCACCGATCCTGATTGGTCACACAGATGGACAGGCATATTTCGAGACACAGCCACCATTCAATCTTGAATTTGCGATCAGGCATCGTTCCAGGCCTCCTGCTTGATAGTGGCAGAGTTTACCGTAGCTCTCACTGCCTAGCCATTTCCCACCAGTGCTTGAGCATTATGCGTATGTTGATCAATGGCATAATTATCTCTTCGTCTTAATGATCGCATATCTGCTAAACCTATCAGCAACTTGTTATCTGACATAATCTAAGCTACTTTCGACATTTTTCCACTTACAAATGTCGTCTTGTTGGTTCTGTATTGCCAAGACCACCGCGCCATCAGCCTGATATCGAGTGCCGGGTGTATATAAAGTCCTACTCAACACCATAACCTCGTCGTGGTCTCACACTTCGTGGAACTTCTACAGCAAACATCATTCTTGTCACAGCCGAATTCTTCAGCTCTAATTCACTACTTTGAATTCTTTCACAATCCTCACTTGCTAGCCCCTGCAACATGCATCAAGTCTTCCAACCTCAAGCAAATCAAGAGAACCTGTTCTCATTTGACAAGACTCCAACTTACCTTTTCCGTCTCCATTTTCCTGGTTCAAACGGCTATAGAAGCTCTGACTGTGTCGAGTCTCCAGCCTCTCCCAATCACTTGAGCACAAAACACAATTGGGGCTCACCCTGTGGCACAGACCTCTTACAGCTTTCATCTTTGAAGGCCGCCGCTAGGTTGGAAGCTCATCTGAAATGGCGTTGCTGTTATCCTGGCCGAAGTCCTTGTAATCTCATGTCCTGGTCCAGCTCCCTCCTTTTCCTTCTTCAATATGGTTTTTATCGTCACCAGACAGACCCTGAGAAGAAAGGTGGGCCTAGACCAAAACTCTCAGATATCAAGATAATAATGATTGATACCCGAGACTTCCCAAAACAAGTATTCCTTCGCGATCTTGATGCCTTGGAATGGCTAGATGGTAAACTGGATCTTAGAAGGCTACATAACCTGAGAAAGGGCCAGTTTTACTTCGGCGAATACCTCAGTCAGGGACGACTGGATATCAAAGGCAATTGCGTTCAGATATCAATGCAGCAGCTTATTGATGGCGGCCTTTTCACGAGCATTTGTCCTGCACTGAACCAACCACAGAATTGGAGTTCCTGGGCAGAAGCCACGAGCAACCTTCGAGGGAGCATTCTCCAAAACAATTCTGTCGATAAACAAAGAATACGAAATACCATTTTCCTGGCCCAATCATGCGTAGGAGATAAATTTGTTGTTCCTTTCGCTCTTATGTTACTTTGTTTGCGAAGCGGACCCTCCGATGATGAGGTGATTGCGAATGCTTTCCACTCCATTTTCACTGGTATGTGCATCGCATTATAGGATGATCTAGCGCTAATTCCAGATCAAGATGAAGAACTCGAATTCCAGGGCATCAAGTACGATTCCGAGTCTCAGAGAATGACGGAATTGCGTCGTTTCCAGCAGCTCATGGAAGCTGTCAAGAAAGTCCAGGTTGATGATCCTGTTGCGAAAATCACTGAGGGAGTCGAAGCTCTGCCTACCAACAAAATCCCACTTAATACCCCGAAACGTGGTTTTTCCCATGTTGGATTTACTGATGAATAGCATTCATATCAACTCTTGCATCTGGCTTCAGTCGTATGCTGGGGTATGTGGTGGTAAGACAGCTGCGGTCCTTCTTCATGCATGTATCATAGACATTGTAGAGTTTCTTTATTTACAGGACGAATAACAACATCAAATTGACCCAAGTAACCGCCATGATAGATCCCGTCATCTTTCCTGCGCTGTTACCCGCTGTTTCCGTAGCAGTTATAGCCCCGGAAGTCACTGTTGCAGCTGGCTTCGTTGCCTTGACCTCGATACCGGAGACAACAGATGCAGTTGCAGGCACATACGAGGTTTATAAGAAGTAGCATTGCGATATGATCTTATTAATATCTGTTTCAGCAATTGTCAGTAAACATATCACAATCTGTCTTTCCATGAAATTCTTACCTTCTGTGTCCTTGCTGTTTTGTGCCATACAACTTGTGTAAAGCCCTATTATGCCAGAGACATCAAAGCTCCTATTTGTGCAGATGCAAGCTGCCTCGATGGGTTCGTCATCATGATGATGATCAAGAATGACAAGGTCTCTTCTTCTGTCGCTGTGTTTCTCGGGTCCTTTAGGGTCGATGTCGCATGCGATCTAGAAGTATCAAAGGCAATTAGCTGTGTAGCTGGAGCAATAAGCAGGGAGAGGGGCGATGGCGACAAGGGGTGGGGTGAGAGCAGAAAAGTTTGGAAGAGAGGGAGGATAATAAGGACAAGTGAATGTTGGTGGTTTTTATAGAAGTGGCACAAAGCGGCAATGGCGCCAAGTGGGGCCGTAACACTGAGATAATAATGTAAGAAAGAAAGCAGGAGCGAAAAATCAATTGCAACATTTCAATGACCTAAAACTGGTAGCTAAAAGCCTATTTCTAGCTCCTAAGGTTTTTAGAGTATGTCTCCATTACAAGAGTTTTCCAGAAGATAGTAGATCGTACAAACAGAAACAAGGCAGGGGTCTGTGTTTGCTTTCGGTACAGTTGGCAGATTCAGATCAAGTTATGGATATTAAAATTAGATACAGGTAATAGTTAACACAACTGAAAGACAAAACGAGATGTTCTAGTATGTCAGGTTTACGCACTTTCCATTCCAACTCCGGAAATCTCCTTGGATGAGCTCTTCAAACATCCATCTTGCCAGATCCATCCTGCTGATAGTATATCCTACCTTGACGCCAGTTTCTTGCTCATCACTCTTCCGAAAGATATCGTCTTCCCAAATCCACCCAGCGCGCACTTCTTTCGTCCCTTTCATCTCCCCATCTGTCAGCAGTGGAGGTCGAAGCATCACATATCCGCCAAGACAAGATTGCTTCTGCGTCGCCGCCTCACGAGTAACACGCTCGAGAACCGCAGTGTCGGCCTGAGCCTCTTTCAATAACCACCAGTAGAGCGGCATGAGGCTACGTGGTTGATCCCGACGAGAGCCATGTCCAGTCGATGAGATTGGAGCGTAGATGGGTAGATTTGTGATACTGTTTGTAGAAACAAGATCTTTTAAAGCTTGTATCACCGCAGCAGCAGAGTCACCGGTGATACTGGCATCATCCATAGCAATCGGGTGAAACGGATTAAATCGGAGTTTCCAAGTGCTTGTGATACCACTGAAAATAATCTCAGGGTCATTGAGAAGAAGATTGCGGACTGTGGTGACATCGCGGGATGATCCTTCGACAACGATGAGTTGTGACTGTTGGATCTTTTCGGATACACCGAGATCCAAGAGAATCTTTTTCAGTTTCGAGTGATCACGAACAACTATATATGGCGAATTAGCTTAGACCTTGAGGGTATGGCTACCTTAAACTTACGAGCGGCTGCTTTATGACCATCAAGTAATGTCCAAGCTAGCACATGCCGCAAAGTAGCGCCGCACGCTCCGATGAATGCCGCTTTGACCGCCATGATGTGATACTGTGCTTGAGTATATAATGAGATGAAAATAAGTTAAATAAACGGTATGCTACATATTTAGGTTACTATAACTGGTATTTTATATTTTACAAGTATTAGTCAGGTTATCAGTTCATTTTGCGGACTTCTTGCTGCGGAGTCGGGATCGGGACAACTACAAACTGAAAGTGGCTTGCCAAGTCCGCCTATTTTACTGACCCCGTTCCACATCGTGAACCCGCGGAAGCCGAGTTGTCTACTAGAAGTCACAGAAGATAAAATAGAAAATTATATTTTATGTTCAAAAAGAAGTGCATAAGATGTAGTAAGACCCTGTACAACCGCAGATCTGTGTTTAATATCATTAACAAAACTCTCCACCATCAACGCGGAAAGTACTCCCCGAGCTATGAGTGCTTTCCGGTACCAGAAGCCAGGCTATCTGAAAGGCTACCTCTTCAGGCTGTCCATACTTTCCTAAGACCGAGGGAGGCGGAGGTGGGTTGTCACCAACTACACTTCTCATCAATGGCCCTTGGGTTCCACCAGGAGACACGACATTGATTCTTATGCCCTGAGATCCATAGTCATGGGCGGCGCTCATGCTCAGCCCGATGACTGCGTGCTTAGACGTTGCATACGGCGCACAACCTGGAGCACCCTTGGAGCCTAGGTTGGAAGCGATGTTAACAATGCTTCCACCAGATTGAATATGCCGGAGCTGCGCACGGAGAGAGTGCATCATTCCTATTAATCCATCAATTAGCCCAGCAGCTAAGTGGTTGATAGGTACTGGCTGGAAAATCACTCACCATTGACGTTGATACCCATAACAAGATTCCAATCTTCATCATCTAACAGCGCTATTTGCTTCTGACCATGAAACTTGCCAACAGTTCCCGCCGCATTAACCGCGCCATCAAGACGACCAAACTTCTTCACAGCTTTCTCAATCCAAGAATCAACCTTGTCAGCTTGTCTAATGTCTGCTGTAAATGTGTGAATTGGCCACTTATTTGTGACAAACTCCTCCTCTACAGCTTTAAGTGTTGTTGGGTTGTTATCGAGAATGCTGACACTGGTGCCCCTGCTCGCGATGAGCCTCGCAGTTGCTAAGCCAATGCCCTGGGCGCCTCCAGTGATTGATATGACTTTTCCTTCCAAAGCCATGACGAGAGAGGTTGATCAGAGACTTTCCGTGTTTTTATAGTGATGTCACTCCGTATTGAATGGAGAGATTGCAGGGTCGATGGTAAATGGCGGTATCGTAGTATAGGTTGAGATTGCCCTTATTACAGGAGAGAAGCACATTGCTTGTGCAAATGGCAGGGGAAGTATGACATGTACAAATATACAGAGTGTTAGATGGTCGAAGGAGCTTGCAGTATTTGTTCTGAGGTGAGACATAAGCACATAATGGTCTACTTCGATTAAATCTGCACACCATATATATTCTCAAAATATTTAACAATCACCAACGCTGTCAAGGTCCGCTGAGGGTTCTTACATTCCTCGGGCCAAGGTCCATTCATCGCAAAAAATACGCAAAATTGACGAAGTGCTTCGGAAATAGCGCACTCAGTTGATTTGTATTACTTGGGAAGGCTGACATATGCGTGGGAGCCTCGGCTAATAGAGCAATAGGGCAATGACAATCGCTCATGGTAAGGGCCAGTTTGATCTAAAGTCTCAAGACCATCTTGCAATTTGTCTTGGTTAATTTCAACTTACATGATTTCTCTCTTACAACTACCCACAGTCCTTGGAATCTCTTCGGTTTTGAAAATGAATCTCCGATACGATGCACAGGTGGTGGTCGTTACTGGGGCTGGCTCTGGGCTGGGCAAAGCCTACGCCAAATTTTTCGCTGCCAGAGGCGCCAGTGTCGTAGTCAATGACCTTGGAACATCTTTGAGAGGTGTCGGACAGGGTTCCAAGGCAAGAGGCACTTTGACTCTCTTGGCACGTTTTGCTGCTAACCTCTATAAAACACAGAGCGCAGATGCAGTTGCCAGCGAGATTGTTGCCGACGGCGGTAAAGCGGTAGCAGATCATCACTCGGTCGAGGACGGTGCTGCTATAGTTCAAACGGCGATTTCCTCCTTTGGCCGTATCGATATTCTCATCAATAACGCTGGAATCCTGCGTGACGTGAGTTTCAGAAACATGACAGATGCCGATTGGGACTCAGTTCAGGCAGTTCACATGAGAGGTGTGTACAAGACGACGCAGGCTGCGTGGATCCAATTCCGCAAACAGAAGTTTGGAAGAGTCATATTGACCTCATCGGCTGCTGGGCTGTACGGCAACTTCGGTCAGTGCAACTATGCTGCTGCAAAGTCCGGGATGATTGGTCTCGGCGAGACTCTGGCCAAGGAAGGGTTGAAATACAATATCTTGACAAACATCATTGCTCCGGTGGCTGCTAGTCGCATGACAGCCACCGTGATGCCACCGGACCTACTTCAACATCTGACACCAGAATGGGTAGTGCCACTAGTCGCGGTCCTTAGCCACCAAAGCAACACATCCGAGAATGGTTCCATTTTCGAGGTCGGTGCAGGACACGTTTCGAAGATTCGATGGGAGAGATCGAAAGGAGCCATTCTCAGGTGCGATGAGACATTGAAACCAGGGGCTGTGCTTGGGAAATGGGATGAAATCAACGACTTCACAAACCCCGACTATCCTACCACTACCGCCAACTTAGTCGAGCTTCTGAAGCACGCACAGAACCTTCCACCTAATAGACAGCAGGACGAGGTACGATTTGATGGAAGAGTAGTTGTTGTGACAGGTGGAGGTGCTGGGTAAGCCACTATCTCATAATCCATGACAAGGAATCACTTACTAAAGTCCGTTCTCTGGTAGACTCGGTAGAGCTTATTGCATTGGACTAGCCAAACTCGGAGCATCTATTGTTGTCAATGACTGGAAAGACCCACAGAGCGTTGTCAACGAAATCAAATCGCTAGGCGGAGTGGCTGTTCCGGACAATCACTCGGTAGAAGACGGTGACGCTGTTATCGATACTGCGATCCGTGCCTTTGGGAGGATCGACATATTGATCAACAACGCGGGTATACTAAGAGACAAAGCCTTCCAAAATATGACGGACAAGATGTGGGACGATGTGAACAATATCCATCTGCGAGCAACCTACAAGTGCGTGCGAGCAGCATATCCCTACATGGTTAAGCAGAAGTACGGCCGCATCGTGAACACAACGAGTACGAGCGGAACCTACGGGAATTACGGGCAGGCAAACTATGCCGCAGCAGTAAGTTGAACCATTTTACATTGCTTTATCATGAGCATTTACTTATACAGGACTAGAAAACAGCAATTGTAGGCTTCTCCAGAGCCTTGGCCATAGAAGGTCGAAAGAACAATGTTGTGGTTAATTGCATCTCGCCATCAGCCGGTACCAACCTTACGAAGGGAGTGCTCCCAGAAGAGGTAGTAAGATCTCGCGAGCCGGAATATGTAGCGGCGATGGTGCTGCTCCTTTCATCCGACAAGGTTCCTAGTGACGCCAGTGGTACGATCTTCGAGGCTGGTTGTGGCTGGCAGGCAGTGACGAGATATCAACGATCAGATGGCTACGACTTCCCAGCCCACAGTCCCCTTACTCCGGAGCTTCTGCTTGAGAGATGGAGAGACATAGTCCCATTCACTCCTGGAAAGACGTCTACCCCTACTAATAATGCGGATACTCGCCATTTTTTAGTCTGAACGCCGAGGCCGTCGTCTAGTAGGAGAATATCATAGCAGTAACTAAAGTCTTGGTGGCTGTCTGGATATTGAGGATGAATGGTATAAGTATCCAGGCGGAATTATCCTATGTCCGACCTTTCTGATTCTCTTTGATCTGTTAAGTAAAATTTTACCAAGAAAACTGATAATCATTTCGGATCACGCTACGCATATAGCAATGGATCGTGAGAAAATAAACGAGACTAGCCTTCGCAAAGCCTCCATCTTGGAAGGTGAAGCAATTATTCCTCGCCTCAAGCCACGCATCATATTCATAATTGTGTTCCTTGGCTTTGGGTCTGCATCCATGGGCTACGCCTCCTCCATCATCGCCACTACCCTATCCCAGCCCTCGTGGTATGCAACCATCAAACTAGGTGCAACGTCAGACATGACTGCACTCATAGGGGCCACCAACGGCGGTTTCTACGCCGGCGGTACCTTTGGATCAATCTTCAGTGGCTACTTTGCACACAGATATGGGCGCAAGAAGTCTGCTGCATTTGCTGCACTGATCATCCTTATATCAAGTGCTCTTATAACTGCCTCTTATCACATCGCCATGTTCATCACTTTCAGGGTCTTTCAGGGCTGGGGATCGTTTCAGATGCTGTCTACAATTCCTATGTGGATGGCCGAGTTGGTGCCTCCTCACAGAAGAGGCATGCTGGTGCCTCTGACGATCAGACCCTACCAGAGTGTAGATGTCATTGCCTCTCCAGAAATCGGGATCCTTTCCAGTTTCGGCCTGTCCACGTTTTCGATGGCCCATAACGTCTTCCCAGGCCTCCGGATAGCCGAAACTAAGTTCATTGGGGGCGACACGAACGATATCGCCATAGATTTAGCGCAAGTCGTATATTTTCTTGTGACCAGCGCCGGAAGTCCATGCCAGGGAGAACGGTATCTGTGTCATAGACCATAGAATGGGGCCTGGAAATTTGCGAAGAGGATGGAAGAAAACATTATATGTTATCTTGCCAATGAGATATAGCACCAGCTACCGGCGGTCAATGCATGTTAGTTCGGTATTTCTGCACCATGATTCAAAGTGTTAGAGGTCTTTGAGAATGTTCCACTTACGCTGGCGAATAGAAGAAATATACAAGTACTTGGACTTCTGGCGTTGATAAGGAATCCTACTAAGCGAGACATGCTTTTGAACACTTGTTAACGCCTTGAGATATCAAGAATCGACTTGAGAATGAAATCACCAGATAGGAATGCAACACTTGATAAATCTAATAGTATTATCTAGCTTACAGCCATTGCCTAGATTATATAATACTTTCTCTTTAATGGTTATAGATACCAACAACACTGGAAAAGCCGAGGGGGTTTTCATTCAGTGACCTCGGCAGTTTGGTGTAGGTTATGGCGGGGCCGGACCTTGGTGACATGATATTACCAGAACCCCAGAGTACCAGAAGCCTCTCAGAGTTGAGTCAAGTGAAACAAAGACTTGGCAGTATTTATAAATACTTTAGAATTTAATTTTACTATCCATTTCGTGCATTGATTGCTTGTTCTAATACCTCTCGTGAAGCTGTTACCAGTGCACAAGGGTTGGTGTTTTCACCGTCTATGACGTTGTGTATTAGACTGACGCCGGATTAACATTAGGCCGATGTCAATCGTATAATCGGACACTAAACTCCCAGCCGTTCGTGCCGCCGCCTTGAATCAAATGGCGCGGTCGAAGCGCCGTAAAAGCCAAATCCATCCACTTTAGGATATATACCAGAATCTGAACAACTCAGCTTCAGAGGTTTTATTCCCAATAACGGACTGGGCGAAACGTACGTGAAAGCTATCACATGTTCAGAATCACAATCACATCGCTGTTCGGCACAACGGCACTCTGGTCAACCAGGATATCCAATCAGAACCGATGATTTGGGTCTAGACTTTGTCATTTCAACCAATAGCCTCGTTTACTAGCAACCGATTTGGTAGCAATAATATTCAGATAGGGCAAAGGCAACTAATACAGCAAATAAGAGCGCTAGTAGACTGAGACATTGTTAGCCGAGCTGAACTATTAACGCAGGCCAGCCAGCCAGTCACCAATAGTTCCGGAATCCCCGCTCGTGTGCGTGACTATGAAGGCCAGCTGCTGCTATCTTTTGGGTTGACTTAGCATGTATAAGAGACTGCATGTAGGCACATTTACATCTCATCTTCTAAACGATACTACGACTCAACTTTTAATCATTACTATTGCGCTACCTAAATCAAAACCACAAGATTCATCAAATCAATTATCTACCATAATTCCAATTTCTTCTATAATTTCCCGCGATGCCTTGGATGACTGATGATGAGGCGGCAGCCGAAGTCAACAAATATTGGAAGCCTTACTCGAAAGAGCTCAAACCAGCTCTTGTCACTAGACAGGACTTGTGGGCCATGTACAAGGAGGAAAACAATGACTGGGCTGCCTCAGTCGCCAAAGTGGGCGTCAAAGCTGCAAGCTCGGTGTTAACCGGATCAGGAGCCTTCAGTGCCATTGAATGGTTGGCTGACACCCTTAAAGAAAAGGCAAAAGAACACATGGTTGAAAAGGTTATGAAGTCGGGTTTTGACTACATTGCTGGTGCTCATGTAGCGAAATACAACGACAAGTACAGGATCTCAGCCAGAAAGGACTTCGCCACAAAGGTTGCTTCTGGTTTCCTGACTATCATGGTGGCTACCGTTGGTGGCACCTTGACTGTTGTATCAGCAGGCACTACAGCCGCGATAAGCACCATAGCCCTTCTCGTCTGGATTGGCAAGGAGAATGAGGCTGACAAGCGTGACCGCTGGCACGAGATCATCGACAGCGCCATGGACAAGTACGACACTATCCGTAAGAAGAGGCTTCTGGAGATCAAGAAGAAACATCGCACAGAGCTTGAGCAGTTCGTCAAGAGCAATGCGTACCAAGATCTCGAGGATGAAAAGCTTGTGAGGTCGTATGAATGGAAAAGTGGCAACAACACTATCAGAGCACGGTACCCCAACAAACTGCTGGTGAACCTCTGGCATGTTTTGAAGGCCATGATTGATGAAAAGGTGGCTAAACAGGTGTGGATCATGGATGTCCTCGAGGTTGCCCGAGTATACTCGGAAGAGACTAGGGAACTCTGGCAAGCCATCGAGGCGCGACAGAAGACGATGCCCAATCTTTTCAACCGGAACGAGATTCGGGACTTTTTGGAGTTTCAAGTTGAGAGCCATACCGAAGTGGACAGACTCCCCGAGACCAAAACACAGAAAGCTTTGGAAGTTCTCAGGGGGGGTATGGCCAACGGATACGGTGAAGTGACTCAGATTGAAGAAAAGGAGGAAGATTTTAAAGAAGAGGATATGACTGAACATAAAGCTACGGATAACAACGGAAAGGTATTTACTCCTCAGAGCAGTATCCAGCCCAAGAGTAATATGAGATATGTTCAGAGGCAAGGGAAGTAAGCTAAAGTATATTAGTTATCAATGCAATTTCTATTGACTTATTATGTTACTTATCTGTATCACTAACTTCTTAAATTCTTTAAATTATAAGACTTTAATTATTAATAGGTATTAAGAAAAACAGGTTGGGCTCTTTTCAGATGGGCGTCGCCCTTCGCCGGCTCCTCAGGCATGCTTCTCTGGACCATGATGAGAATCGCCGCACTAAGTGAACAGCGAACATAAGCGGTGGGTATTTACCTCCAGCTCCCACATAATAACGGAAGTCAATGGGATTCAAAGCTATGAGGACTGAGTCGGACTACGGCAACAAACAGGATTTATAAGGACAGCTACCTAGGCATCGTTGTTTAGACGACGGCGAAGTGGGGCGACGCGGATCAACACTGACCCGCGAAGCTTCGGCCGTTCGCTGGACCCCCGCTTCTTTAGCCCTCTTCCCAGAGCTCTTCGTTCCTTATTGCCACTTGGGCGTCCAAGCCGCGCAATGAATTATAGCAGCCGTTCAGTGACGAAAAGACCGCGCGCTGCTATCGCGTGTGACCCATGTCGGCAATCCAAATCCAAGGTAAGACGACGTATGCTCTTTCAGCCTAAGTACATTAGCTAACTGGTATCATAAGTGCGACAGTAATAACCCGAGGTGTCAGAGATGTGAGAAGCACAATCTGGCCTGTGTCTACTCTCATACTGGAGGAGATAAACGTTTGAATCGCCAGGCAGAACGCCGGTTAGTCTTGTAGCTCTGCTCATTGTGTTGCTCGTTGATGGCTACGTATACTGAGAAGAGAGATAGGGTGCATTCCGGGTCAAGAAACAGTGCCAGAGAACCCCAGAATCAATCACCCGCGGGTTCGCCGTGCATCCCACAGGAGCAACAACAACAGTCGTTTCAGTCAATTGAAACACCCGCAAGAGAAGGCGGCACCGTCCATACACCGACGAGTGTGAGCTCAGTGCGGCGACCAAGGGGCAGTGTCAATAATATTGCGGAAAACACGAGCGAGAATCTAGGTCGGCAAGCGGAGCCGCGAATCGATGTATTGGCAGCTGGTGTCTTTGATCGTCCATCCGGATCATGCTACTTTGGTAGATAGACGCTACTCTGATTCTGGGTCACAGTCTATTAATCACACCCTAGGATCGAGCTCGAACCATGCAATCTTCTGGTCTCTAAATGAAATCGTTACCAAAGTTGGGACGAGTTCCGGCCTTCTCCTCCATCCCGAGCGTCTCCGGAATAGTCAGGCTAACACGGATTACGGTCCACTACCAGACCCCCCTTCCTCTTCAGTTCCAGGATATGGTACTGATCGTGTTGGCACTGACTTGCTTCCTGAGCGTCAAACCGCTGTTAGATGGATAATTCAATTCTCTGACACTGTAGGGAGCCTACTTCCTTACATCAGTGAAGCTAGTTTGATATCCGGTCTCGATGAGGTGTTGAACAGAGCTGGCAATACTCAGAGGTCAATAAGGCCGATGCTGGCATTGCTCAACATAGTGTTTGCTTTCGCCCTGTCTGTTACCCAGGAGCACTCACCAGAGACATACTACCGCCAGACCTTGGGTTTACTAGATCCTGAAGCGCTTTGCGTGTCGAGCTCAAGGTTACGTGTGTAGCATTGCCCACAAATGAGACTTACAAATCACTGATATTTGGCAGTTCAGACGCTTTTGCTCCTGGCTCTGTATCAGCAGAACAGCCAACGTTCTACTGAAAGCTTGACAATTCACTGTCTTTCAGTCAAAGTCGCCTATCAATTGGGACTTCATGCTCCGATTTCTTACAGTCATAATGTGCCTGAAGAAAAAGAGCTCAAATCCCGGCTTTGGTTTGCCGTGGTGAATCAGGATAGGTTAGTATGTACGCAACTACACGGAGTCAATCTTGTTAATAATAAGCAGAATTGTTTCTTCCGCTCTCGGTCAGCCTTGTTTAATACCTTCATCCCACGTTCGTATGGAACTTGTGGAACTGCTTTCTTCCAAGAGTTATGTTGATGACATCGATTCGTCCTATCGCAATAGCATGGTAGATCACTTCCGCGACCTAACGTAAGAATACCCCTTTGAACGAAGAGCACAATGTGACTGACAGAACCAAGAACTTTACATCAGATTATGGGACGAGCCTTGGAGGAAGTTCACGATTCTAACATGAGTCCTGTGGCTCCTCTCAGCCTACACGAGCTCTTGGAGAAGACTACCAAGCTTTCATTAGAGATTGGCCGTTGGCGGCAAAACGCCCTGCCATCTAGAATCCTGGAGACTATTGCAGACCGCGATGCCTGGTCGCCTGCTAACTTCAAAGCATCTCGACCCACGATATTGCTCGCGATCTATTATTACCGAACGCAATTGATGACATGCGGGCCTCTTCTCGTAGCCGTGCTGCGCTCAATCACCAGGAAATCACCAGATTGCGATTCAGAGCTCCTGCGAGATAATATTGCCGCTATACTTAAAACCGATTTCCAGCATGTATTAGAGCTCCACCGACTGATCAGCGACATTTTGCAAAGGCAAGAACCATTCTTTCGAGAGAATGCGATCTGGTGGACTTGCAACTATTGTGGTGAGGACGCCTGTGAACCAATATCATAGCCCCTTCTAACCAAGACTTGCCCCAGCTTTAACAACCACATTGCACGTTTTCGGTTTCTGGCTTGCCTCGGGATGCCAAGGCACAGAATTCATCACGAAACAAGTCTCGTCTGTGAACTCAATGGATGAGTTGTTGAATGAGTGTCTGGGCACTTTGAAGGCAATAGGTGTGGCAAGTGCTATGAGTATCAACGCATATCGCCGTATATTTCGATATGTTCAGCTGTTAAGAGGAATGTGTGAGTCTATGTGCAAGGCCTTCTTCGCGTGATAATTATTGTTTACTAACATCTTGACCCTGATAGCACTAGGACCAGGCGATAAAGCAGCAGAACTCGAGCCAGCGGACACGATCCCAGTGGGTGCACGGGAGATTCCAAGCGGCCAAACACTACCAACAGTGGAGAATGGCAGTACGAGCGGGCCCAGTCTCATCTTGGATGATAGCATCGATTTCTTTACACAGGTCAACGAAAATGACCTAATTTATGGGAACTGGTTAGGGCCAAACTTAGGGCCAAACGAATTTGATGTACTAGGGTTCATTTAATGTAAACTAACTGAAATAAAAGAACTTGTCACGCGCTAGGCTTAGTCTCGAGCCCACGATACAGCTCATCAAACTTCTCGGCAACTAAACTCATGCAGTCATGTGAATAGATCATCTCTTGCACCTCTGGCGACGCCCACTTATCCGGTACTTTGCCGCCATTGGTCTTATTTGCAGCAAACAGTCTGTCACGCTCCGCCTTCTTCTCTCCTTCGCCGAGATGGAGAGCCTTTCCGGATTGCGCTGCGAGGTCAACGAGCATCGTCGTGCGATCCTTGCGCAGCAGCTCATAGACTTTGAGGCTCCTGTTAATGGCCTCGGGTGACCTAACAGGTACTCTGGCAAGCACCTCGGCTAGGACAACGGCGTCTTCGACAGCTTGTGCCGCTCCCTGGTTGAGATGGGGCAGGGTGGGATGGCATGCGTCGCCCATCAAGGCTAGAGAACCATGGCTCCACGTGGGTAAGGGCTTGTGCGAACGCAATTTCCATTCGCAGACCTCACCGTCCGGGACGAGATTCAGCATACGCTGGATAAGAGGACAAAAGTCGGAGAAGACGTCCAGCATGGCGCTCTTGGAGCCCTTGGTTGTATAAGTCATGGATGGCGCGTCTGCGAAATTCGTGTCAGGTTGGATGGATGACATATTGTAGATGGTACGGGACGCAATTGGATAGGCGATCCAGTGTCGCTTCTCACCAATCCATCGAGTGACCTGATTACTGTCTAGGAGCTTCATCATCTCGGGGTCGGAAGCCATGTCCTCCCGAGACAGAAGAACACGGTAGGCAGCCTGTCCAGTATCTTCAGTGTCCATGACAACTCCGGCTTGCGAGAGGAGTGCGCTGCGTGCAACGGACTTGATGCCATCCGCTGCCAAAAAGACATCCGCAGTGGCCTGGTACGCCTCGCCGTCCCTTGGCTTGACGGTAAACTTGACCTCTGGCGAGAAAGCATCGACGCTCTGGAGGGTATGTCCAAATTTGAATCTAATGCCAGATTCCTTCTTGCAACCCTCGTACAGACTTCCGGCCAAGGAAGCACGGTGTCCCGTGCAATGGGGATACCCATACTTTTTGCGAATGTCGGGCATGTAGACATGTGTCAGCTCCCTATTAGAAGCGCCATCTGTGCAAGTAGTTTTCAGTAACGACTCATTTCCAAAAAGATGCATTTTCACTCACCCCTGATGCTGGTCTCCTTGACATCTGTTGCCTCGGCCCCTACAGAATCCCAACACCCCAGACGCGTCAGGATTCTAACTAGGTTAGGAGCCAGTTGGATACCAGCGCCAACGAATCCTAGATCAGAAGCACTTTCGTAGACCTCAATGTCTTTGAACCCTTTCTTTGCCAGCGCTAACGCGCAGGTCAGGCCGCCCATGCCTGCACCGACGATAACAACTCGAGAGTCTATTAGAGACATGCTGGTGTATCTCTGACGATAGGTACTAAGTGTCGAATTTGATTGAAAGATCAAATTACACCAACTCAATCGAATAATGGATGGTTTATGTTAGGAGAACGCGGGAGGCTTAGTGGGAAAAGCGTTGATGGGGGGTCTGGTATCTGCTTGTGACAGTTAGTCATGGGCAATAGAGAGTCGTTCGTTGATTTGAGCGCGTAATTAGAGGTCACTTACTCTACCCGGTTGAACGGAACAAATACTACATATGATACAAATTTTACTTGTCGGATTCCGATAGCGACTTTCGGGTTTCTGATCAATGAATTTATCTGGGGCGACAGGGTAGCCTCCGGGTTGTGGGCTCATAGCCAATCGGCTTGAGTCTACCCGATGGCCAATGGGAACCTCGTCAGCATGCACTACGAAGCTAGCCATCTCTCCGCAGGTACGCGCGGCTCGGAAACCGACTCCCTCAACAGTCTCCCATTCTATGCTTCCAGGGAAGCGAAATGGCTCCCGACATCGGGGCCGGACCTTGGTGACATGATATCGCCGGAACGTTCAAGTCCCAGAAGCCTCTCGAGGGTAGACTCAAGTGGAGTACTACACTGTAGCACTTGGGCTTTGCTTGTATAATATCTGACCCAAAAGACGCCTTTCACTCCCCCCATCTTTTCAAAGATCTAAAAGCCATTTTCTCTCATCATGTCTGCATCAACTCCCAACAGAACCTTCCGCCTTCTCACTGTCAACAATGTGCCTGAGAGAGCCAAGAAGGTCATTGGCCAAGTTGTTGAGGAACTCAAGACTCGCTACAGAATCGAGCATGTTGGCAATTGCTTTGGTACGTTTAGCAGGGCCGCATCACTGGATGGTTAGATAATCCTAGAGGCGATGTTGACAAGCGTTTCAGATAAAAGCGAGGTAGCATCTAAGGTGAAGGAGCTCAAGCCAGACATTCTTGTGCGTATCTTGACAGCCACCACAACTTCATTTCCAATTCATTGCTAATATCCTGCAGTGCTGCGCTTCTATGTGGACGGAGGAAGAGAGTACCGAGATGAGGGAGACAGCGAAATCCATCATCCCTGGAATCAAGACATACGCTATACCTCAGGGGTTGCAGGTCGAGGGTGGACCTCAGGCTGTAGTTGAGCATCTAAAGGAACAATTTCCTCTATTGTTGGATAGTTGAAGCCAGAGTCATGACGGTACTATTATTAGATGATCTTTATGAGAATTTTCTTTTCATAAAAATAACAGCAACAGTTGACGACTTATGCAAACACTTATACAACATCATACTTCAATAACAAAAGAACGGTGAGCCTTCTATTACATCAAATATTGCCACTTTTAAGTGTTCTGGATAGCGACTCATACACTAGATTAGACATGAAATGACAATTATGGAGTATTCAGATGTTCTTTTCACTAAAGTTAGGATGCCATGTTTTATAATACAAAAAGCCCAGAAACAGAAAGGCTATGCTTAGTTCGACGTGTGCCTGCCTGCCGTGCTACCATTCCAAGCGATCATTCGTTCTGGAATATACTAACCAAGGTACCAATATGCGGCAGGATCTCAACATGGAACTCGTCTCCAGCGTCAAGTCTCTCCTTAGGTGTTCTTCCCATACCCACTCCTGCAGGGGTCCCTGTAATAATGATCGTGCCAGCAGGCAGAGTGGTGCCCTGCGAAAGGAAGGCAATAAGCTGGGGAATCCCAAAGATCAGGTCACTGCAGCCCGACATTAGCTTAAGAGATCTGTTCAATCAGTGACGAAAACCTTACTCAAGCTCGGATTCTTGCATGACCTTTCCGTTCTTCGATCCTCGAATCCTGAACTTGGTAGGATCTGGAACCAAGTCTTTAGAGACAAGTGTCGGCCCTATGCCGGCGGTCAGTATCAAACATGTATTGAACTCCGAGCAGAGAAAAGACCACGTACCGATTGGGCAAGCACCGTCGAAGCCCTTGGAAAAGTTCCATTGGCTCTGGGCAAGCTGGCTTTCACGACTTGAGACGTCATTGCATGCAGAATATCCCAAAACGTACTCCATTGCCTCCGCCTCCGAGACATTCTTGGCGGTCTTACCAAGGATAACAGCAAGTTCTGATTCAAAGTCACTAGTACCGTCCTTCTGCGAAATCTTAGGAATAAGAGTCGGCGTTGGCCAGGGGTCTCCAAGCGCGGTACTCGGCTTCATAAACATTGTGGGGATTGGCGGCAGCTCCATTGACACTTCGTCCGCATGTCGCTTATACTAAATGCAAATTGTGTAAGTAGTCTGTTGCATCCATCTGACAAGTCAAGAGCTGCTCACGTTTAACCCGATGCAGCGAATAGTGCCAACTTCGTTAGCCGCCAGCGGCGAGAATATCTTGTGAATTATCTCAACCTTTCCAGTGCTCTGGCCAGGATTTAAAACTGACGTTCCTGAAAAGACGTCGACCTGGACCTCAGTGCCATTACGGAGAGCCAAGCCGACATCAATGTCGTCTTTCACAGGCTGTCCAATTAGAATACCTGAAGTGTTTGATCTCGGCGCAAAGCGGACAAGACCTGCATTGGTCAGAATGTTCACGAACTGGATATTTCGCTTGTTCAATAAACTCACGTTTGAACAGATTTACAGACATCTTGAGTTGGGAACTTGTTGTCGTGAACAGGTTGCTCAGAGTTCTGACAACAATTGTTGCCCTCTTTATTTGTCGCCGATTACAACAGCATTCCGCTCCCATGCTTGGAGGAGTAGGAAGGAAAATTTGGGCTCATCCAATCAAAATTTAATTACCCGAACCCGACTCTGAGCTGGGGCAGGTTATCTTCGTTCCGATTGGACGACCGGGATGTTTTGGAGTCGCGCTTAACTAATTGAAGGAAGTATATGTATTTAGGTAGGGAATATGTAAAGTCATCCGGTTTGACCTAGTACGACAGCTTCACATCACAAGTCAACTTCCAACCAGCCCCCAATTTTAATAGACAATGTCTCCAAGCAATGAGAAATTTCGCGAGTTCATTCCTGATCTAAGCATTGACAGATTCACGTCTATGCGCAAGCAAGATGCTTATGAATATGCAGACACCTTCAAGAAGAACGGGAATCCCCCTTGGCTCCACGGGTTGTATCTGCATTGGAGAGAGCTACTTACCGAGCCGTACAAGGGAGTGACAAACGACGGTTGGTAACAAGCCATATTTGCCGAGAAAGGCCCGATTATACTGATCTGCAACCTACCCTAGGCAATGTTCGGGGAGACCTGTATAAGCTTGAAGACGATGATGTGCCGATCGAAAGGATAGTTGAAGCCGCCAACTTGGTCATCTCGAAGATGACGCAAGAGCAAAAGACACACTCTCACTATCACATTGACTCTCCGGAATGGAGGACTTGGTCAAATCCAGAGTTTCTGCTAAGCCCAAAGGGCATTCGTCTCGACGAGATAAACCAGGATCTCCGCGAAGCAGTTATGGGGCTTTTAGAGGCTTCACTATCTCCCGAGGGCTATGAGAAGGCCGTTGCCGCTATGCGTATCAACGGCTTCCTAGGCGAGATTATCCAGGTTCCAACCATCATGAATGAGTTTTCTTATAACTTTGCTTTCTTTGGTTCGGTCTCTTTGGAAAGTCCTTGGGGGTTCTCGTTCTATGGTCATCATCTCTGCCTAAACGCCTTCTTCTATAAAAGACAGATGATTCTTTCGCCCTGGTTTACAGGCGCCGAACCAAACATTATTGACGAAGGCCAGTTCAGCGGCACGCAGATCATGAGACGTGAAGAGAGCTTGGGGCTCCAACTTATGCAGAGCCTTCCTGAAGAATTCCAGTCTCGCGCGCAGATATACCGGCTAATGAGGGACCCAGCGATGCCCCGAGGCCGCTGGAACCACGATGATCAGCGACACCTCTGCGGGGCATATCGCGATAACCGAGTTGTCCCATATGAAGGTGTTCATGTTTCCGACCTACCGATAGAACTGCAGGATCTCGTTACTCAAATTGCTTCGGAATACCTGCTATATCTCCCCGAGCAGGCACGCCGACGTCGTCTATCACAAATTCGCTCTTGGTATCATGAAACTTATTTTTGCTGGATTGGCGGCTTCAACGATGACGACCCTTTCTACTATCGTCTTCAAAGCCCTGTAGTCATCATCGAATTCGATCATCACTCGGGCGTTTTTTTAACCAATAAGGAGCCGAAAAGATTTCACATTCACACTCTGTTAAGGATGCCCAATGGAGGAGATTATGGCATGGCTCTTAGGCCACAAATCACAGGCAAAAATCAGGATTATGAATGGGTAGGAGGGAACTAGATCCGATATTGTGTATTTTCCATCATGGTACAAGAGTAACCAATTTCAATCGAGGCAAGACTCCAATCAAACACTTAGCCCATCGTGTTACTATAGTGAAACAAGGTTTAGGAACTTAAATCTCCATTGAAAATGTTTTTTTGAATACATCGAAGCCATAATCTCATAGACTCATACCGTCTCCTCACTAACTGGAAGCCTGTCGTGGCGTAGTATCCAGTGCATGCAGCCAGATAAGTGTCACCGCAGGTGGCATACTTGATACCTCTCCTCGCCTTGCATTTCCGAACCTTCGGGAGCAATATGTCCGGCCAGATAGATCCCTGGTTTCTGGCTAGAATGTTTTCCGTTAGAGCTATGTTGTAAGCCCCTACCATATGTTTTGCTGCTAGTAAGATGCCGATATAGCCGTTTGATTACGTAGCTCTGAGGCCAAATGCGGGGAGAATCCAGTTCCCCAGATAGATTATTAGTCTACCCCGGTTCCCCAGACTTGAGATTCCTATCACCGGCTTATCAGCTTCCGACTGGTCAGTATCCGCTCAGGGGTAGATCACTGCCTCCATTTTGCATTGCAAGATGCCGTATGGGGTCTCGAATCTCCGGGGTCTCGTCTTATAAAGAGTGTCTGAATCTAAGTCTTGTTCAATAGTGGCCACCAGTACTGACTATCTGGCAGTTCCAAGACATTGCATCAGACTCTCCCCCTCAAGGCGAAAAGACCATGGCGAAACCAGTGGTAGATCACTCCGAGCAACACGTGAGTAGTATCCTTCAATCCCTTGAATTTGCATCGTCGTTTTATTAACATTTACATCAACAGGAAGAGAACAACTCGGTCGATTTAGGAAATTTGGATGATATTGTCGAGACTTTTGACCATCCGAAATGGAAGGTATGTTTTCGAACCCCATGAAGCACCTACGAGATGGATATCTGATTCATCCTCCGCACTCACAGAGAACGGTGAACTTACTCCTCGTGTCATTTCACTCTATGATGGCAACATTCTCTGCTGCGGCAATCCAGTCGGGCTTTGTCGATATTGCCGAGGATTTTCACATCAGTGTTCAGCGCGCTAGCTATCTTACATCGCTCTTCATCGTGGTTCTTGGAGCCGCACCGTTGTTCTGGAGACCACTTGGACAGACCTACGGCCGCCGCCCGATCTTTCTCATCTCCCTCATCGGCAGCTTGGTCGGTAATATTGGCTGCGCAAAGTCCCCATCTTATGGTACCATGGGCTTATGCCGAGCCATCACGGCGTGGTTCATCTCGCCTGCAGCCTCACTCGGAAGTGCCGTCGTGGCGGAGTCCTTCGCAAAAAAAGATAGGGCGAGATATATGGGTGTCTGGACGACAATGGTGACCTTGGGCGTTCCCCTGGCGCCCTTCATCTTTGGCTTTGTTACTGTTCGAGTTGGCTATCGCTGGACTTATTGGATTCTGGCCATAGTGAGCTCCCTATTTGCCAAAGCGCCTTGTTCGCTCATTCGAAACGTACTAACCGCGCCTAAAGATCAACGCAGTCCAGTTCGTCTTGTTTTTCTTTCTCGGTTTAGAGACTAGGCACGTTCCAGGCCAAGCAACACTAGGGAAGTCAGGATACTTCACATTTCGCCGAATCGACCCGACTCCTATCAGGCCTGTCGACTTTATCGCGCCTCTGGGTCTTATCACTCGATGCAACGTTGTCATTGCTGCCGTGTCCTATTCCACGGCATTCCTATGGGGTAGTGTGACCACCACGTTCGAGATCCCGCAGATATTTCCCGAGACGTATGGCTTCAACAACCAGCAAGTTGGTCTCCAATACATCGGCATCATACTTGGTACTCTCATCGGCGAATTTGCCGGAGGTTTCTTCTCGGACCAATGGATGTGGCGCCGGCAGCGTCGAGGTCGCAAGCCTGAGCCAGAGTATCGACTGTGGCTAAGCTACTTTGGATACCTGCTTGTTATTTGTGGTGTTGTTGTATTTTTTGTTCAGATTGCCAAGTCTGGCACCAAATGGAATATTACTCCGATTATCGGCGCTACTATTGCAGCTGTTGGAAACCAGATCGTAACCACCATTATGATTACATACGCCGTCGACTGCTATCCATCCGAATCAGCGGCAATCGGCGTGTTTATTACCTTTATCCGACAAACATTGGGTTTTATTGGCCCGTTCTGGTAGGTAATTGGAATATCACCTGGAATGGACAAGTACTAACATAATCAAGGATTCCGGAGATGCTACAAAATACCGGGTACTATGCGAGCTGCGGGATTATTACTGCGTCGCTAGTTACTGTTTCGATTATTCCGACGATGATATTGCAGGCCAGAGGGCATAAATGGCGGGAATGAGTATTGTCAAGAGTTAAGCAGCACCAGGCGAAGTAATAGAAGGTAATAAATCTAAAGGGTTTCTCGCGCAATCGATCCATGCACTGATACTAAATAGTTTAGAAAGGATTGCTCTTCTAAGATGTATCTAAAGTCCTTTCTCTTAATAGTAGCTTAGTTTCTTATTTCTCGCCTAATAGTCTTCTCTCTTAGCGTTTCTACCATATCTATCTTCAGCCTCTGTGCAGTCTTACGTAGAAGCTCATCTCGAGCTACGCTAAGCCCCTCGCTATCATGACACTCGGGAAGTCGCCAATTTCGATGCAGGTCATTGTGAGACGAGCGAACAACCGGCTTGTCGGTCTGAAGGGCTTCAAAGTAGTATTGGCATAGTCGACGACCGGGCTAGTGATATCCCATCGCATCCTCGGTCGCGACCGCGGAGAGAAGCTCAGGAACCGCTTTGAGCGCTCTCTTGAGGTGGAATTCACTGAGTGCGACTGATGTATCCTCCCTATCTACAGTAAGTTCATAGGTCTTACTCCAAGTAGATCCTATATCATTACACCGTTGCTAACCCAGCTATGCTACTAAAGTATTTAGCTTCCTGGTCTCTGCAGAACCCTAACCAACTGCATTAACGCCGTACTCCTCACCGCATATCTCCCCAACCTTGCCCATCGCAACTAGGCCATGATCTAAAAGGAATTCATTAATTAAGAATTATCTTAAGATTTTTTAATAAGCTTTTTTTAAAAAAGTGTTTTTTAAAATTATCTTTTTAACCTTAATATACATAGGCCTAAATAGTCCTATTATTTGATATAAGTTCTCTTTAACTTTTAGCTTATAATAATTATAAGAGTATTTATATATATACTTGCTTTTTTTAAGTAAATTATAATAACCTAATTTATAAAAGTCTTAGGTTTAGTAATTCTATAGTACTCTAAATACAGGGTAGCTACTAACTGTATATGTTTTTTATTAAGAGATTTTCTTGAAAACGGTTAATATGCCCCGGATTCGCCACTTATATAATTACCATCATTTTCGAATCTGCCACCCAGAAGCATCACCTATACCTAATGTCTAACAGATCATCTCGTTCCCCTGCCGAGTGATTTTCGAAATTCAACTCTACCCTCTTGCAAAGTGGGGAGAAAGAATAATTCGGCTAACTAATTAATGACCAAATAGAATATTTTAGCGATAGCCAAATATTCCTCCATACCGGCCCATATCAAAGCCGTAACAAGGTCATAACGTGTTAATCCCCCACGTAATCCTGGGGAACATCCCCGATGTGGAGATACGGGGTAAAAGGATCAGGTTGTCAAAATATATATTTTGATATTTGCTTTCACCTTCATATGTTAAATTTCCCATCGCCTTCCGAGTCATTCTCTGGGATCTCAAGTCTCTGAACACCCGAGATTCGAAACATCAAGAACTCTTTTGTCTTATCCACTATACTATTCACTTCAACGCTTGGGTGCTCGCTGCCACCACCGCCAACATTATGGTAGACCGATACTTTGGGTTTAGGGGAACTCCTCTCCTGATATGGCTAACCGTGTGCTAGACGGCTTCCATGGCCTTGTTTGGTTACGACCAGGCTGTTTAGTGCGTGCAACCTAGATATCGTCACCAAGGCGTGCTTTAATCCTGGAATCATCTTGTCTACGTTTGACTAACTTACTCTTTGCAGGTGGAATTATTGTGTCCAAGGACTTCCTGCAGACCATGAACCATCCGGATGCCAACATGCAGGGAACTATCACCTCGCTTTACAATGTCGGCTGTTTCTTCGGTGCCGTCTTGGGTTCCCTCATAGGCTCGTACCTAGTACGCAAGCGATCTGTTGTTTTGGGTACTACCGTTCTGGTAATTGGAGCCATCTTGCAGATCTCGGCGTTCAGTGTGCCCCATATGATTGTTGGGCGCTTAGTCGCTGGCCTCGGAAACGGTCTCAACACGGCAACTGCCCCCGTTTGGCAAAGTGAGACTATAAATTCTGAATGGCGGGGCAAACTGGTCGTCCTGGGTCTGGTCGTCAAGGTTGCCGGGTTTTCTCTAGCTAACTGGATCACCTTTGGCTTTTCTTACTTGGAAGGCAGCATTTTTTGGCGGCTTCCTCTTGCCTTCAGATTGCTCCTCTGCCTTGTCATTCTCTGCAAATCCCCTTGGCTGCCTGAGTCTCCTAGATGGATCATCTCTAAAGGTCGCATTGAGGAAGCTGATGTTATTTTGGCTGATCTACAGGGAAGCGAGCACACTATATTGAGCCCCACGGTACTGGCCGAGCGTAACGAGATCGTCCGCGCGTACAAGCTTGAAACCGAGAACGCCATGGCTTGGTCCCAACTGATCCGTGGAGGGTCAGACAAGGGGTGGATCTGGAGCTCTACGACGTTTTGTGCTTGGTCTAGGCACTCAGCTTATAGTCCAATTATCCGGCATCAACGCCACCTCTTACTATCTCCCAGCCGTCTTGATAGAGTCCGTCGGACTTGAAGAAAAGCTGGCTCGTCTCTTGACCGCTGTCAATTCGGTCCATTACATATTTTTCTCATACCTGGGAATGATGCTCATTGACAAATGGGGCCGTCGTGGTGCGATTATCTACGGTAAGCAATAACACACGTTGTCACTGGGAACAAGAACATGAAATGCTTACAATATGATACAGGACCTTCGGTGTGCTTTATATGCTATCTCGTTCTCACGATTCTCGTCCGGACTAGACAGTACACCACTGATGATAGATTGAGATGCAGGGTGGGAGTGGCCTCGGTGTCGATGATCTTCCTCTTCTATGCTATCTTTGGCGCCGGTTGGCAGGTACGGCATGGCTCTACAACACCGAGATAAACTACCTAGCCATGCGAATGAAGGGAGCTTCAGCCAGTGTTTCTGCTCAATGGGCCATCAATTACGTGGTTGTTCAAATCACCCCTATCGGTATTCAGAACTTGGGCTGGACGTTTTACCTTATATGGGTGTTTATGCAGTTCTTCTCCATACCGATTCTATGCGTCTTTTACCCCGAAACTGCGAATAGAAGACTTGAAGATACCGACATTGTCTTCGGCGAGGGCCTACGCATCTGCGTTTTTCTGGATAAGGAAGCTACTCAGGTCCTGCGTCCCTCTCGTTTTATTGCAATGGAAGAGTAGGAGGTGGAGCAGGCTGCTCATAATGTTAAGAATGTTGGCACCGAAGACGAAAAGTCTAAGCATACTGTAATATTATTCTTTCTTTTCTTTAGGAAAGGTATTCATTTGGTTACGAGAAGATCCGCAAGGAGGCGCTTGAGCAGCTTGATAACGTCTACTTCCCCGTCGAAGCCACCAAGACAGGTTTTATTCGCAACAAGGGCCTTTCAGCTACTACTCAGGTGAGTCCGCTGATGGCTCGCCTCGTCAAGCAACGTTACTTGGCCAACGCTACGCTTCATGGATATTCTAAGGAGGCATTGAGTGGATCTATCCTCGAAGAAGCGACTTTCCCGGAAGTATTGGTTACTAAGGCGTAGAGCGCGGATAGAAAGACGCTTGATCTTGTTGTCTATAATGGAAAAGCGGCTGGAGTCTTTAAACTTGGGTTTGAGAGTTTGACTCCTGGTCAGCAGTACTCTGTCAGCACTGGAGGTTCAGTCGCAGCTAATGGGGCCGGCAAGGCGTTCATTGATGCAGAGATTAATGGGAGAACTCAGATCATCCTCCAACCGATCGAATAGTTACATCAGTAGTTACACTGTCTTAGTCTTTATTCAAGCGGTTTGGGAGCGACATCCTTCTTCTAACTGTTGCCCATCATATATGTATCCAACCTCCTGCACCAATTCCCTATGACTACACGAATAGGAATCTAGTTTACAATCCAATCTTAAACCCGCCTGGCCAATACTTTTGAAAAGTCCGAGAAGGATCATACTTGCGAGCGATCTGAAGCAACTTCTGCTTATTCTCCTTTCCATAGCCATCATAAATGTTCTGGAACCCGGCTGCGTCTCCCATGTAGGTGAAAGGATCATAGATACCAGCCTTCTGGGTAGCATTAGCAATTGCCCAAGTCGTGTCCTCGATCCACTGGAACACATCATCATTGTGCTCATCGCCACTCCACTCAACAACCTCTGCCCAAGCAATGTACGTGCCCTTCTTCTCGACATCCAATCCCAGAGCATTACCTCCGGGGTTGTACTTCTTAGAAGCCTTTGTCCAGAGAGATCCTAGAGGCTGCCAGTCGACAGAAATAAGCACGCGGTCCTTAGCGGGGAGGATCTTGTATAAGTCGGGAAGAGCGTCGAGGAAGCCATCGTTCACAATCTGTATGCCCTTGAGTATCTCTTCGTATGTTTTACCCGTAGTGGTGCCGGCGATGAACTGGTCGTTGATCTTGGGAGTGACAAGTTGGCCAGTCTCATCCGAGAATTGAGCAAGAGTCTTCCTCTCGAACGTGTTGGAAATAGCGGGAAGGTCGAAGAATGGCCTGAAGCACTCAGGTTCCGGGTTCGAATCGCTGTCGTAGAAGAGAATTGCGCCGCCAATAGTTGTCTCCTCGTCGACAGCAATCACCTGAGGAACAATATGTGCGAGAGGGTCAGTATTGAAGGCCGAGAAATTTGCCACTGCCTGCAGTTCTGTCAGTCCTGATCAAGTAATTCCTTTATGGCGTCTCGTACCTTCAAGAACCCAGGTATATCAGCGACGCTGTAGATACCAGCGTAAATCTGATCCGATGGGAAAGTGGCGAGCTTGAACTTGGTGACGATGCCGAAATTGTTAGATCCACCCTTCAGAGCCCAAAAGAGATCTGGATGTGACTTTGAAGTGACTGATATGATCTTGCCACTGGACACCACGAGCTCATACTCGAGTACGTTATCCGCAGCCCATCCTCGCTGGTTGCCATGGAAATTGATGCCTCCAGCCAGAAGCAGACCCGGTACACCGACTGGAGAAAGACGACCACCCGCAACTGCAAGCTTGTGCTGGCCTAGATAGCGATAAACCTGGCCCCAATCCAAGCCAGGTCCAACCCAAACCGACTTTTTGTCTTTGGCCAATTCGAGAGTTGTCAAATTGGACATGACGAATAGCGGACCTCCGTCGATGTTATTAGCGCCTGCAATGGCCATGTGTCCGCCTCCACGCAGACCAAAGGATGTACGACCGGTGCTCATCAATTTGACTGCCTCAGCAACATGCTTTGCGCTGGTAGGGCGGAAGACGCAAGCTGGCTCTAGGATCTCATTGTTGGACCAGAAATCTTGCGACTCATACACGTGGACTGTGTCCTTGGGGTAAAAGGTGTTGTCGGGAAAGGCATGCTTGAGTGCATCGCAGCCAGACTCAGTCTTCTTTGCCGCGGTCGCAGGGCAGGCTGCCAGCAATAGCAAGCTGAGGACCGTGCTGCTCAGCATGACGAACAGCATAGGATGGTTGACAATTGATGAAGAGGATGAATGATGAAGCCCATCGAGTTTGACCGCTATAATTGAAATTTTGATGGGATGGCCACGAGCTGGTTGCCGGATTAATTCGCGGACCTGCATGGCCCAGTATTTTAGGTGCTGTAGGTGCATCGGTTCATTTACTAGAGATGGGAGGTGATGATCCCTATACAGGACCCAGAGACATGGACATGGAGTCGATGGAAGCCGCTGATTCGATGACTTACGGGCCTAGTCAGCCTCGGTAAATATTCAGCCCTACCCTATTGGTTACTGACAGCATTCAACTGAACAATCGGAAAAGAACTCTCTCCTGTAAAAATTCTTTCTTGGCACGCACTGTTAGTGCAGTGCTAGGAGCGGGATTTTCTGCAGGCC
>JAHARR010000220.1:0-28699 GCA_019191175.1 Fusarium veterinarium
TAATAATAGCCTGCTATAAGGGTCTTATTATTTAAGCCTTTATAGAAAAGTTAAAAAGCTTAATAGCTATATATAAGATTAATAGTAAGGAAAAAAAAAAAAAAAATAAGTTAAATATAATTAATTTAACTTTATTTATCTTCCTTTATTATATAAGTTAAATAATATATATTTAACTTATTATAAGGTAGGTAAATATTTATTAAAGGAAAAAGTAGGGATACCCTTCTTATATGTATTAGAATGTATTAGGTTATAATAATAAAGAATTAATTATTTCTTTTATAAAATATAATTATAAAGGAAATTCTTATAAATTTAAATTAAAAATAAACTTAATTATAATCTCTTCTTTTAAATTAAATAACTTCTAGGAATTTAGGTAAGAATTACTTTATAATTAAATATTATTTTTTTAATTACTTATAGTATTATAATTAACTTTATATATCTTAGTAATATATTAAATACTTAGTTTTAGGTTATTTTAAAGGGCTTAAAGTATAAAAAGGATTCTAGCTTTATTTAATAATTAAGATATATTTAATAATTAAGAAGTATTTAATTAGATAGTAATATTATAAGGTAAGGGATTTTTAACTACCTTGCTTATTACCTATATTAATTTTTATTTCCTTAAAACTGCTTCTTTTTATTAGTAAATTCTTAATATTCTACACTAAGAACTAAAAGGCAGCTAGTACTTCGCCGGAGAAAAATATGCACTAATGGGCAAATCAGGAACAAGATAGGACTGCGATGACTGCAGAAGCTGTCCAATAGAATCACGACACTTGGCACTGCCCATCTACCCCTGCAGAGCTCTTTTACATCCCCTGGTTTCTGGGATCAGATAAGCACAACCTCCCCTCTTCTCATGGTCATCCCTACCCAACGCCATTATCGACTTCAATGGATCCCGCTTCCTTTGCCTTTGGCGTCGTGTCGCTGGCGATGCAGCTGGTACAGACCACGAGGGCTATTAAAGATTTGATCTCAGCCTACAAATCCGCAGCAAAGGAGCTAGAAAACCTCTCCAATAAGCTTGACGACATTGAAACCGTTTGCTACTCGCTCGAAGCTGTCCTTTCCGATGTCGACTATCCAGCCCAAAAGCCCTGGGAGACAACTCTTCTCAACAAACTTCACCGCATAATTCGCCAATGCTATGACAAGGTCTTGGAGATTCACACTCTCATCAACAAAATCTCTTCCAGGCAACAAAAGGGCCGTAATCCGCTGAGAACTACGGGCCTTTTATTCTTGCAATACCGAGACGATATCCGCGTCTGTACCGATGGACTAGATCGATCACTCTCCTCGCTTCAATTACAGATGACAGCAAACATTCTGTAAGCTCTGCGTCACCGCTGGAAACACGCGTTCTGATGGTTCAGAGCTGTGAACATGAGACAGTACCATGTACCCCATAGGCCTCATCCCGCCATCACATCTTCACCTACTATGGAACAGTTATCGGCTCAGGCAAGAATAAATTCATATGATAAATCTCATCTTGTTGGCCCTGAATCAGAAGTAGTTACTGAGACGTGGAAGCGTGGTTGGGACGCAGTGGCCTTTGTCCAGAAGACAATGAAACGGACGACAATGACGGACTTGTTAGATTCGCGTTCTTCGACTATTCAAGAGGACTCGATATTGACATTAAGTTCGCCACTTTTGAACTTATACGTCAAGTTCTCGATGCGCTGCGGGCCTCTTGCCCCGTTTTGTGTTGCTTTGCAAATGCCGAGAGTTATCCATCTCGTTGGTAGTCTTGGCGCGGGAATCGATAAAGCCTTTGAGGATGATGACCTTCAAACAGTTCGCAGGCTCTTCAACGAGGGTGTACTGACACCTGCTACGATAATTACCAGGACTGAATACGACCCAGATAATGAGACAACTTTGTTGGGTGTAAGCCTCCGCTTGATAGCTTACGGAAAGCTCTACTGACGACAAAACAGCTGGCAGTAGCTCAGCGTGCCAAACGTGTTTTCAACTTCCTAGTAAGCCGGTCTCCTGACCTGTATCAGAGGTATGTTTAGAGGAGACTCGTCTAAGCTCACATGTTAACATGACAAGGAATCATATATCTATCGGCGTTTATATGTACCGGTGTATCGAGATTGACGAGGATATGGGCCCTATCCTCCATTATATCAACATGCGCAAAGAACTTATCACTCCACCAGAGCTAGAAAACGTTTTACGAGCCATCGATGATGTCCACCATTTTAGGTCCTGCATAGCAGCATGTAAACAATACTTTCCCAGTAGTTGGGAGCCTTTCAACAACATGATCTGGGAATACATCGTATCTAAATTTTCAGATTATGATGATGGTCTCTTGGAAGGGTGGGAACTCGTGATAGCCGATACTATTGCGGAAGGCTTGGACATTCACCGCCCACTTCGACCCGAGAACGACATGAATACTCTCAATCATATTTTGCGTTACAGGTCCACCGATGATGCGGCCATGGAGAAGATGCATCGCTGGATCGATATGCTGGAAGCAGCTGGAGTCAACACGGACCAGTATCTGCAAATTGAAACTGAGCGATGTTTCGCCGTTTGGGAGGAAGCTTATCCCTTGTTTGAGGAGACTCCCTCGAAATATAGGAGAGTGCTTTATATTGAGCATTCAAGGGGGAGGCGATTCCCGTGCTGGGCTAAAGTGATAGAAAAGTCATGCTGTTGTCGGGAGCTTTTCCAAGAATTTCCACACCTCGTACATCAGGACACTCTTTCTCACCTCATAGGCCCTAGAGACACCATGTTGCAATATCAATCTTGGAAAGATGAAACATTCAACTACCCATACGTTGTAGAGGAATCATGGCCCATTTGGCCCCCTCTCCAACAAAATTCAACCTACAGGGAATATATGCAAAAGTATGAGGAAAGTCGCACATTAGCAGATAAGTGGATAGATGACGCATGTCGTCTGATGGAAAGCCGTTTCGAGAGGAAGCAGATGCGCAAGCAGCGTAAAGCTGGCTATAAAGGGGAGCTACGGGAGCAAAAGTCGATGCCAGGCGCTTGGGTGGAAGAAAATTGATTCAACTCAGCATATTGTGTCTGCATCTTAGAAAGATGTATCAGGAGTTGGATTACTCGGCCCCCATATTCAAGACATCATCACATTTTTTGAATACTTTAGTAGGTTTTCGTTTTCATATAAAGAAGTTCACGCAAAAACTTTGATATTTACACTAGTAGTTCAAATTTGGGAAGTCGAAAGAAATTCCGACCCCGAATGAAATCCCAAGCCCACCCACAAGCGGCATTTTGACGCCCAGTCTGGGCCCATGTCCTACGATTGATAGTGGCAACCAGTTCCCCGTTTTCAACAAGACAAACGAGTACCTAGGTTGGCAGACAGTCAAGGGTGCTGAGGATAGCGGTATCGAAACCGATGACGAAGAAGGCAACCCTCTTCAGTTACTTCTCGATTGATGAGAGATCGAACTGAGTCTAAAGTCCCTTTATCTGAGTAATCTGTGAGTCAAGAGATAGTCAATAAATTCGCAATTAAGTAATGCGCTAACCTTTAATTTGCAGATTATACGTGATTCTATTGCTGTTATTGCGATTACTATGAGTTTGGATATGAAGGAGATGCATGTCCGGGGCACGGATAGGAATAGACAAACCGCTGTAGGTAGATACATCGTATAGGGCTGTGACTACTAGGTATTTAAACGCATTGGTTGGGTTACTTGAAACTCTTTGAACAAAGATACCAATGTAGTTCTAAAGACGCTTTCGAATGAAATTCTACTTCATCAGTCACTTGATTCATTTGCACGATAGTTGAAAACAATGAAGTGAGATAAATCAGCATGTAATGCAATTTCACTTGGCTTGAATTACAATTTGCAATGCATGCTTGATTTGGGCCAATAGTTGCAGCGGCGCTCCAAGACATCACAATTAAGCTAAGCAATACATCATCCTCTCATTCTCGGGATACATTAGAGTTCAAAGGAAATAATGCTACAAGTGCTCTGCGGTCGCGGACATGAGAAGAACTCTGTACCCAGCCCAGTAGTCTTTCGATCTGTAATATCACAACAGCCACAAGAGCACCGATACTGGAACGCCCTCCCGTCATTTATGGGCAACTCCTTCGCCTCAGCGATCAGGTTCGTCATGGTCTTCAACAAGTTCGTATTGAGTGGCTAGTTTCCCTCTTTTCATCTTCGACCTCTTTTCTCACTCTATCGTGCCATCCTCCATTACCAGATGATCCCGCCATGCTGCAAGCCCACTTGCTAGTTAATCTCTGCAAAAAAAATCAGGCACAAGCCTGTAAATATTAAGCCTTGAGTTATGGTCTCAGTCTGGAATATCACATCTAACCCGTTTGTCGCCACCGCCAACAATAGCACGGTCTTGGAGAAGTCATTAAGTGACATAGAGATCTCACTGCCGCAGTTCAACACAAGAAAGCATGCCGCAGTATTAAGTTTCAGCTCAAACACTTCATCGTAGTGCATTCCAATGGAATTACTGTCACCGGGAGCATCTAAACGAGCAGTGTTGAAAAACACTCGCCTTCATGTACCTTCACTCTCATGCATCGAGCTGGCCAGATCCATAGTCTTACTCTCACTTTCCACTATCATTTTGATACTTTATTGGGATTCATTCGGCAGCTAGATATGACTGAGGGAGACCATAAGAACGGATTGAAGGCAGAGGATATGTCAGAGTCGTCGCTTCTGACCTAATACAAGTGCAGTAGGTTTGTATCGTTACGCAAGTTTAAAATCTTGCCGTAGAAGTCCAAAATGCCACGATGCTTCGCAACTATCCTCCATGCCCTCATTCACAGGCTCCACATTACGTGGCCTTCAATCAATGTCCTTGACAAGGCCCAGCCTTGCTTTGGCATTTTACCTCCTGATTCTCCACGACTTGCTCCACGCAAACGTCAACACCTCTGCCACTGGTGAATTCGTTCTATTGGCGACATGCAATCGTTTTTCTTTTTGACTCAACCCTCGTCACCTGTCCCTCCAATCAATAAGTCTAATCTTTGAGGCCTGTGATGTTATATGCACCCTCTGCATAAGCCGGAGCGCGAGTGGAAATAACAAGCGTTATACGGTTGCGGCGTGGCTGGTCAAACTGTGTACTCCACCCTGGCAGCTTTTAATTCTTGACCCAGACAAAATCTTTATTGTTAGAGTAGATGTCCTTTAGTGGAATGCACTGCGGTGGTTATACATGCTCAGGCAACAGGAGCTCGATAATGACACTACAAATGAGGAGGCCACACTTGAATCGGGGCATGTTGGCGCAAGCTGATCTTTTAACTTGAAGGAGATGGCCAAGGATGGTATTACTGAGATTATTGGTGGGGATGGTAATTATATCGGCGTCGTTAGAGATGAATAAGATAATTGGGAGCCAGTAGTCAACGTCTCCGTAACAAAGTTCTAACATCCAATAGGTTGCCCCGACATATCCCTAATATATTTTAAAGTTCTCATTCCATAGTGCCCTGATACCGTGGATTGAAATCATTATCAAGTGGGAGAAGATGTACTCCGTCGTGCAAGTCGGGAATGTTCTTCCTTAGCATCTGCCCTAGCCTGGTATCCTCCCACTAACCAACTGATTTGTGATCTTTATTACGACATCCCGATATTGCTCTAAGTGAACATGGCATAAAGAACCCAGTGCGTTGCCTAATTACACATCTTGCCGGTTTGGCTCTCGCCCCATCTCAGGATCGGATAAGGTTGCCTCATCGTATTGAATATTCACCTAAACGACATTAGCAAAAAGGGGTAGAAAGGAAACTGCTATGAGGGACCTTACGGCCGTGCTTCGAATGATGTCATTGTAAGTCATGATCCCTTCCTTGCTACCATTAGAGGAATGGCCGCGGATCTCGGCACGCATCTTGCTAAGATGCATATCCTTGAGAGGGAAGGATCTATTCCCGGTCATATCTCTCACCCCAGCGCCAGTTCTATACCTGCTGGGCGTGTTATAGTCACCATGCTTCTTGCTGCTCTTATTAGAGAATAGGCCAGGGAACATTTTGCGGAAAAGCAGGCGCAGGGCTGGGCCGCAGCAGACGATTATAGCTAGGTTGCCCTCGACGCTACTGAGGGTACCTATCAGGGAGTGTCTCATATCGTAGTTAGGCTCGAGATTATAGAGCTGCTTGCGCAAGAAATCAACGCGGAGGATGGCGGCAATTGTGGCCCTAGAAGTAGATCGTTTTAGGCCAAGCCACTATAGGATGAACAGACTCAAGAATGCTTACAAGCCCCCCATGAGGAAGATGATAATCAATCCAATTTTAGAAGCAAGGCGCATTCCCAAGCCGAGGAAGACCCACAGAGGAATAAGGAGAACGAAGAAGTCTGTGATAATTGTAATAATAGCCGTTGAGACATAGAAGAATGGCCCGTCGATCTGGCGTTGTTTCTCGATTGATAAGTCCCAAAAGGTATTAATAGGGATTGTTTGAAAGATAACTGTAATAAAAATTGCAATCATTAAGGCGATATTAAATGCGTTGAGAATATAGATAGACCATCGGATGCTGCGGCGATGGTCTCCCAGGCGCAGCAGGAAGATAAGTATGGACGACTGAACGAGAGCTAGAATTGGGTTATAGAGAACCTGCATTAACCAGTTCCAGAATAAAACAGGTTCGACGTCATACGTGACGGGAAGGTCGATGGCTCGGAAGCAGGTATAATCGTACTTAAAGACTGGGCAGGTTAGCATATAACTATCATTATCTGTCATAGAAAGTCTGACACATATAGGTTGGGACTACTTAGCCAATAGAGAACATCTAGCGCGGGGGAGGATCCCATGTTAACCTGCGACTTCCAAGCGGCAGGAATGTTGTGAAGCTATTATACCATAGCGGCCGTAGCCAGCCAGTCGTCTAATTATAGATGCCAGTTAGCAAAATGCACTTAACTGCCTCGCAGATTATCCTTTATATATTAGTATGACGAGGCGCATACTAATCCCCAGCGGTTTGGTACTGAACCTGTAGTACATATAGATAGCCCAGATAACAAAATCAAGAGAAGTCATCAACAAGATGATGGCTATGGCTCCCTGCTAAAGCGGAGTCGTTAGAAGCTTGCTGACTGGTATATAGCGCACCCGAAGGCCTATGCTACCGGTCAACGCACCCATGTTCACCGCTGACATCTCTTGCGCTTTGCCTATAGCGAAAACAATAAAAAGAAAATTGCCGAAAGAAAGAGAGCAAATTGGGGGAGAGAAATCAAAAGGCATGGCATGCGATGTCGAGAACCAACAAGGAAACTGGCAATGCTCACTCACGCGTTCTGCTTCGGGAGGACTGTGGGGTCGGCTTTTGAGGCGTGGTAGAGCATGGCACGCTGGGCCAGCGTAAAGGCTATGCCACCGAGCAGAGCGGACAGGCGCTTGAAACCTGGGTAGATCTCACTGGCGAATCCTGTGCCGTAAGGCGATCCAGCCGCGATGGATTCGTTGTATTTCTCGATTAAGTTTTCAGTTCACTTTTGGTGGCTCCGTGAAAGTATAGCGAGGAGAGGTACTCGACAACAGCAGAGGTATCGGATATGTTACTCTGGGTGAATGAGAACAATGTGCCTTCGTCTTCCTGGCCGCCGATGATCAGGGACGCAGCTGCGTATTTTTCAGACTGCATAATGACCTGGGTGCTGTCAATCAATAACTCACCATCAGGGCGCGGGAGATAGGACAGTGCAATTGAGTTGTAGGAGATGAATCCCGGAACTGAATTTGTTGCTTGCTCAAACGTGCCGTAGTCAACGTTACGCGTATCGTTCGCCGTGTGGCAACCGGCGTTCTTGACAACTGTATCATAGACGCTCTGAGCCTTGGGGCAGTTTACAAGGTCGACTCGGAAGAGTTCATGATGGCTCCTTAGAAGAAGGATCTGCCCTTGTACGTGTGGTTGCCAGCACACAGTCCCAGCTGGCTGAAAACTGACAAAGGCCCTGCTGACTCGCCCCAGATAGTGATCTTGGTTGGATCACCACCAAATGCGGCGAGGTTGTCGGAGACCCATTCGAGAGCCATGCGTTGGTCGCGGAGGCCGACGTTGGCGGAGCCGTCGGTGAGGATCTCTTTACCACCTAGAAAGTCATAACCGGCGAGACGATAGTTTATAGCGACGTAGGTGACAGGCTTATAGGCTGCCACAGAACAGTTGGCCACGAAGGAGCCATCTTATTGGACAGCCGGTCCGACCTGTCTGTTCTAGTAAGTAACCCGATGGACCAGCACAGAAAAACAGATACTGACCTGGAATCCGCCGCCGTGAATCCAGAGCAGCACAGGCAGCTTGGTATCTAAGGCAGTCCTTCCCGGCCGAACAATGTTGTGAGTCAGGCAGTCCTCACTCGAAGGGAGAGAAGTCTCGAAGAAGGTGGTATTGATGGAGCTTGAGATGGATTGCGTAAAGGCATCGCCAAACGCGGGGGTCGTTCCATGGAACTGAGGGCAAGTCGGTGCAGTCTTTTTGGAGTCAAATGTGCCGAGTGGGCCGTTGAGTCTCTGAGGAGGCTTGAGACGAAGCTGGCCTAGTGATGGTTGAGCGTAGGAAATTCCATTGAAGAGCTCTACGCTGTCGACGTTGGCTCTCGAAGAGCTGATGACAGTCGAAGCTGGGACAAGACTCACAGTCACTAGAGCTGGTTGCTCTGCTATGACATAGCCGCTTATCAGAAAGAAGAAAGAAATGTAGAGGAACTTAATGGCTGTCAATTCGAGGCAATGGCGCTGGGAAAACTTTGGTGGTTGTTGATCTCGAAGTGGAGGAGGTTCTTTATAGTCCTCAAGCGATAAGACAGCAAACTAGTGTCAACCAGAATCTACAACTTTCTTCAAGTGGCGTGACTACCGAACGATCCAATGATTATAGTCAATCTTTTTAAACATCCTCGAAGCGTTGGGAGATATTTGGATTTGAAATTAGAGTCTGTTGTCAGCCTGATTCCCAACATGGGTTTCCATGCGAGTGCACCAGTCAGAGGGCATTATCGTTGCCAGCCCCTCTACCAACAAAGGCAACAGGCTAAACAGGAATTGTTTACCAAATGTTTACGTGCCCCGGCTTTACTCCGTACCCTGGCGGTTGTTCCAACGTGGCTGCTGAGGGCCCCCCTTGACAAGTAAGCTTTGCGGGCCGACCAGTAGGTTAAAGCTATCATAAACAGGGACCATATCTTGGCTTGATATAACTGAGTATACAGGTTGTAGAGTAACAGATGACGGGCGGAGGGCTGAGCAATACACAGTTAGTATTGATATAAAAGGCATGGGTTAATTGTTGTGTTTTTGATTGTTCAAACTCTTTAGATAGATCAAGGCTCGCCGTACGAAAATAAAATCAGGAGTGTCTCTTCATCTTTTGACCCATGGAAGTTAACATGGCGTTTGAAAGCTAGAACATGGCGGCTTCGAAAATAGTTCCCAGTACTATGTACCTCGCGACCAATAATAACATCTTGGTGACCCTCGTATTTGCCCCTGCGATTTCGGGCCCTCGCTAATCGAGAGGCTGAGTTGGCGAGCGAAAGAATCCCGTTGTGCAAGGTACCAGCCCATAAAACCGTTTTCAACCGAGTTCTTGGAGTGACTTTCATCACTAACAAAGACGAGTTCGGATCTGCACCCCGTGGGGACGACCGGGTAAATCCCCACGGGGTCGGTCCCCGAAGTAACCCTAGCGATTAGCGATGAAGCCAAGGGTGACCTCGTGAGCAGATGGGACGACGATGCTACCATAAAATATGGCTGGGGACTTTTCGAGCCAGGGTTTTCCGCCTCGTATTCCGCCGCATTCTGATCGGCAACTCAAATGCGGGGAAGATCATGGCAGGCAAGCTACCCCACGATTCCTCGGGTCATCTGCACCGAATGAAGGAATAGAGTTGTAGGCTAAATAGGCTAACCAAGGAGGCTAGTGGCTTGCATGGTTAGACCAAGTTGTTTGGTATGTGGTAGGTTCAACTGAGCTTGGCATACGCGGTGAGCTCAAGGCACATGCAAGAAGCTCGTTCTACGGTACGCCGGGTGGCGAGAATAGTAACAGACCACGGCTGACTAGGTGCAAATAGAACCGAACATGATCAACCATGTGTACAGATACTTCTTTGACATGTAACTCATCTTTGTAAGCTCGCTGAATCGCCATCAGCGGTATCTTCCTGGCATATCCAATAGTTCTTTCGATAGTCTCTTCAGGACCTCTTCTGTTCGCATTCTGTTAGCTCTGACAGAGGTCAAGAAACGCATAGCTCTCAAATAATACCCTTGTGGCTGGCCTCTATGCAGTTGAGCCTCGTATTTCGCAGAAGAGCTGTATGGCAATGGGTCTGGAAGCAAAAGGCTTGGTACAGAAACGGGATGGCCGGGCAGGAACCCTCAGCTGTGAGTAAACTATTGAGCGGGGGCTGATCCTAAGAGCGGCAATAATAGGACAGCTAGCTGTATGTGGTATGGTGGAGTTGATGAGTATTTAGCGTCGCTTTAGCAGGGGTTTTCCGAATCCCGACTCCTTGGGTATGCGCTCTCGCATAGGAGCGAGGATATGCGAGCATAGCATTACTTAGTGTCCGAGACGGGATGAACTCCACCAATGATAGGTACGAAGAAGAAAATGTATATATACGAGGGAACGATCGTGTAATTTGATGGAATAGGCACTCGACAGGCCTCTTCTCAAGCTCTACAAGCCCTCTATCTAGCGAACACTCTCGGCAAGATGCATTTCTTTGACAAAGCGACCGTCTACGCTAGCCTCTGTGGTAGCGTAGCCCAGACTGTTCACGCTGCCGCCTACGATCCTCCTGCTTCCGTTCTAAACCCTCCTTCTCCTGAGCCCATCACGCTCGAGCAGCTGCCCCTTCCTCCCATCTCTCCCAGTGACGACGTGGGTGCTTGCACGAAGCAGATCAACTCTCGCGGAACGGGATGTCTCGCCAACGGCGTCTTTGAGACGTTCCAGTCTGGCGACTTTTTGCCTGATGGAAAGCATGTTATTGTCACGGTCACCTTCACTGGCGCTCCTGCGGCCCCGGCTGCGGGAAGCATCTACTCTGGCCCTCAAGTCATTATTGTTAAGACGGACAGCAAGACATTTCCCAACGGAGACCCCTGGAAGTGCATCACCTGTGGTGTTCCTGAGAAGAACGCAGTTGGCATCAGCGACAAGTACGACTATCCCCAGGCCTTCAAGGATGGCAAACGTCTTCTCATCGGACACAACATCCTGGACTGCGGCGCCCACCAGTTGACGAGCAAGAGCTGCAAGCCGGAGAACGCCCATATCTACCCTCTCCGCTGGAATGTTGCCGCCGACGGTTCCGGCCCGACCGGTGATATTCGTGAGCTTCGGTTGCACCCTGATAATGTCCATCTCGAGTTTAGCTCCTTCACCTTTGCTAGTGGCCGTATTGGACAATATGCTTACTTTTCACGGCTCGTCTTTAACCCTTCGCCCAAGACTGGAACTCCCCTTGCGCCGAGATATGACCTAGAAAAGGTTACCATCCTGCATAATCCCAACGGAATCGCCCCTATTACGACAAAGGGCAAGGTTCTCTCGTTGAATCCTCAGGCCATCACTGTTGGCGAGGCTCGTGGCTTCAACGGTGACGGAACGGAGCTCACCTATGTCGGAAGCAACATTGAGAGCTGCAACACCGATGTCTTTGCTGTTCATCTTCAGACTGGAGTTGTTCGCCGTCTTACCAATCACCCCGAGTATGCCGACCCTCTGGCCTTTTCGCCTGACAACAAGTGGATGGCTGTGATGGATACCCGAGGAAGTGGCCGCAACATGTTTATTGCGGGAATGCGAGGGATTCCGCCTTTAGTTGATATTGTTGCTGGTACTCTTCCAGCTTCAACTCGCAACAATGGTCTTCGTCGCTTTTTTCAGCCGTATCTGCTTGACTTTTACGGTGACCGTGGCGACTACTATGGTCAGAAGATCAATGGAGACAACAACGGCGTTCCTGGAAGTGGCGCCATCAACGACCCTGAGTGGAACGGTATGGCTGATCCACGATGGTCTCCTGACAGCAGACAGCTCGTCTTTTGGCAGACTCACACCTTCTCCCCTTCTTGCGGAGGTGCCAACCCTCTTCCTTGCTACCCATCCAAGGAGCAAGGTGGTCGCAACTATCGCATGTACATCGCAACCTTCACCAACCGCAGCCCAAGCCCTCCTGCCCCTGTGAAGGAGCACTCCGACACCATTCCCTGGGGTGTCCCTTATGTGCCTGGATCCCAGATGACTCCTACGCCTGGCTTGGTGAGTGGCATCTACACGCTCTACGGCAAGGCTTCCGGGGAGGCCAAGGTCAATATCACCTGGGGCAAGGCACCCGAGATCGGAACAGTCAGCGTCGTGTACAAGAACTATTCGCTCGACGGAAAGAGCTTCCTCAATGGGAACGAGAGCGTCACGGGGTCTGTTGAGAGGCTGACTGATTTTTCGTTTGACTGGTATTCGGATATTCGTCAGACGGGAGCTGTCAAGGGAACCAAGAAGACGAGTCCTAGTGGATATCATGCTAAGATTGATGTCATGGTCAATGATTTGACTTCGACTGGTGTCCTTACTACGATTCTGGATGGTGTTGAGTGGCGTAGCCCTCAGAGTGGCACTTAAATAAGGTGGAGGAAACGTTGCTGGTGAAGGGAGTCCAAGAACGCAGCGGGTTAAACATTCTTAATCTACGCGCTCATTTGGAACTAGATATTTCATTTATGAATTAACAATCAAGTCGCAGACTTGTTTTCATGAAGCAACACTGCGGGAGTAGAAGGTGTTGTGTTGTTGAAAGGTCTAAGTTACATGTATCTGTGAGGAGCACAGCTCCTCACATAGTATCCACATCCCAGCCACCAGCAGATCGGACCATCATAGTCATACTGCCTCAACACGACTAGACGAAGAATGCGCTCGGCATAATTGCCCACTGAGTGAGGACCTATCTGTATACTCCACCAGATCTGGGCCGCACAGCCAGCTGTCTTTCACCCTGCCATCAGCCTGTCCGGTACACTCAACACTATTCCCGTTTGGTCCTTGGAGCGACACGAGCGTCGGTGGAAAGCTCTCCTTCAACACTTCGGTTTTGATGTGACCGCGGTGGATGCCCTCGATCAGCTTCGGGCGGTATCCCAACAAGAATTGGCCCGCGCTACATGCCTCATCGAAGGGACCATGGGAACCACTGGAAGTCCTTGTGATGACGGTTGGTTTCACAGTCACCCCCCGTCTGTATCTACCATATCGTCGCCACCAGCTCGGTTGAAGTCGTATATGGTCGGCAATGTGGCGGATGAGGCCATCATATTTCGTCAAGTCATCGCTGACGAGACATACGACACTCTAAAGACTTCCCTGCTAAAGTTTATGCAGGCTTTTGATATGGAAGCTGTTCTCAGTCTGTATGACGTTGGACCTGATACACCAGCAGAAGAATTGTGAGTCAAGTTAGAAGACATGGCGACAGATGCCTGCTTCACTCTGCAGAATCGCATTCACGCATCAGTCTCCAAGGTTCCAAAGATATTCGCCTTCCACATGGATGAACTCGCCACGTTTGGGTTTCCCCTCGACGGTCTTGCATACCATGTAGTTGATATAGCCTATTTCTTTATGAATCTCACCGACAAACTTACTCCTTCCCAGCAGAAGCTTGGCGAGCAGATGGCAGACTTGATCGACTTTATCTTGGTAGAGACCCTTCGAGTGAATATGGCCAAAGCAGGAAGCATATGGTTTATGGGCCAAGCAGTGAGTGGGCTGTTAAAACGGAGAGTGAGGACGAATTGGCTCGAGGACATGAAAGAATGGATAGGATTTTAGAAATGGGAGGTAGTTTTCTTGACAGTTGGGTAGAGGCTATTGACTATGTTGTTGATAAGCATTGGTTGCAGAAGTCTACTTAGTAGACTCACCGGGAAAACAGGAAACATCATAAATAGACACAATATGTACAATCGGAATGTTATTTCTTGAGCCTAATCTTCTATCTAGATATATGATAAGACTAATTCAAACATAGACCCCCTTCGACCTTTTATTTACAACACGAAAACCTCCAAGCTATTACTGTTCTGTTACCTTTTCGGTTGAACCAGTAGTCGGGAACTGGCTAACCTTTGTGCTTGTAAACATGCGTGCAGGCACCTTGTGCTCGAACAGAAGATTCAGTTTACTATGTGTTTGACCCTTTGGCTTAGGAAGGCAGAAGAAAGCCTAGATAAAGATCAAAAGGTACTAGCCTGCCTAGAAGAGACTAGTCTTAGCGCCTTAATTCTATAAGTTGTGACTAAGTATGTGAGGTATAAGGGTGTTAGTGATAGGACTTATAATATTGCTGAAGTTATAAGCTAGAATAATAGTCTTGGCCTTGAGATAGGTAGATAAGATCTTGGCGATAATAGTATAGGCAATAGGGCCGATAGTTATGTTATATATAAAGGTATAAATAATAAGTAAACTACTAATAGCCTAGCTGATGTTTTTAATCTTCTTAATAAAGCCGAGAGCACTAACTGCAATAAGGATAAAGAAGAGGGATACCATATCGCAGATATAAATATTATAATAAATAAAGTGTAGTATTAAGAATAAGGAGAGAATAATACTAATAGCACTAATAAAGTATTAGATAATACTAAAGTTAAGAGATTACTTAGGTAATAGATTAGTGTTAAGATAGAACTAAACTAAATAACCTATAAGGGAGCTGCTATATAAAACCTAAGTAGTATAGCTAATAGGAGTAACCTTAATCCTTTATAAGTCGCTATATATAAAGCAGTGCTAGTAGTTAATACCTATAGAGTTCTTAATCTCTATCTAGTTAGTAGCCTTAAGTAGCTTAACCTAGGCGTTAATATTAAAGGGGATATTATATTACGTAATTAGAGATAGAATGGACCTCTTAGTATCTTTATATTATTATTTTCTAATAAGCTATTATAGAGATTTAGGAGTAAAGATAGTACTAAGAATAATAAACAGAGGCTAAGCCTACTATAGAGAAAAGGGGATTCTATAAGACTAATTGCTGCTAATAATACTAAAACTTTAAAGAATACTAATACTAATAAGCTAACTAATAACCTAGTATAGATTAATATAAGCAGTTAGGTAAGAATAAAGGATAATAGGGAGATATTAGAGGCATAGGCTAAGGTAAGGGTTTAGAAGATACCTTATAGTAGACCGAGGAGAATATTTCTGGCTAAGAGAGCCTAGAGATTGGGGGCAAAGAAGGGGAAGAAGATACGACCAATTAAAGCATCTGGGAGGCCATTATGGTCTCTTATAGCCAAATACATCTAGTACCTAACTGTTGATATATAAACTAATAATCTGACTGTATATGCCGCCGACTTAAATATATATTTACCAATCAGCTAAGATAATAGGGTTTCTATTCGAATCGACTTTATTACTGATCTTTCGCTTAAATCTATATAGAAGAAGTCAGTCTTACGATTATGGTGGGGATCAGGGTAACTGCAATTCACGCATCACAACCATAGAAACTACCAAGGAGACTCAGATCATAACCCTCTATAATGATAGCTATAGAGAAGAGGGGAGAGAAGGTAATGGCCTTAGGGTATAGGCGCATAGCATCGCGGAGAGTAAGAGTATGTTCGCGATCATTGGCCTCGCGAGCCGCAGGCTTCTCAACCTCGTCAAAAGCCATTTTCGCGTCAGGATCAATATGCTTAACCTGAGCAATGTTGTCCTTAGGTGAGGCAGACATCGTCGACAGTTCTTTGAGGGAGAGATAGGAAAGCACCCCTTGAGAGTAGAAAAGACTTGTCGTGTGAGGATGATGGATAGGAGAAACCGGGGAATCTGGGGATTCTTATGCTAAACTCCACAAACAAGAATCTCTCCACGCTCTGCAGGTTTTGACCCCAGTTCTAGGAGACGAATGCCCAGAATAGTCTAGCGAAAGGGATGAAAAGTTATCGGCCCAACAGGAAGAACACTGGTCTGAGCTTGGTTTCGCCAAGAGCTGAGCGATGGCTTCAATTCAACGGAAACAAAGCGTCGGTCCGACATGATCGACAATCACTGGCCAGACCACGATTTATTGGACATTTCCCTATAGACAATGGTCAGAAGATTTGGAGATTTTGTCTTGTCGGACCGCTAAGTTGGATGACACTCCCCGGATTTTTTCTCCAGACGCATTGACCAGCGTGTCGGGACTCGCTAGACTGAAAACGAATCATCACGCGCTGACTGTTACCTGTGTGGGTTTAGTCCAGGTCGGCCAAGACCGGAGGGATGAAATCCCTGGTGGATATCGCGATTTTGGGTCTGACGACGTCATTGACTTGGAGAACGCGGGAGAAGATGCGGTCAGTTGTTGTGGATGGATGGATCTTGGCGTGCCTTAACCTTAATTCTTAGGGGCGCATTGTGCTTAATGTTGACGTGAGCCAATTCGTGCGGAGAGTGTCGGAGCGACACAAATAAAGTGTAGAGTACCGGTAGACATATGCATAGTTTGACGGCGATTGCACATCGGATGTGTTTCCTTACAGCTCGATTAATGATATATTGTCATGTCTAGTGTCAGGAAGCGAGCAACGCCACATACAAAACCAATTAACAGAGGAGTACCGTCTGCCAGTTCTTTTAACGGTATGGGTACAGGGTAGCAGAGTTTAATCAACAATCGCTCTCGGGCATAAAGGATCACGCCAAACTCAGAGGTAGGATAATTCAACGTCAGTACTTAGAGAGGAATCGAAATCAGTATAACGGATCGAGGAACATATCCCATCAATTGCACAAAAGACATGACACTGCATCCTTTTACGTATCACTTGTAGGTAAACGTGGAGCATGTAGGCGACAGTTTCTAGCACGGATTTTGTCTTCCCCTTCCTCATGATCTTGGTATTGTAATTACTTTTAGGTTTGTGCTTTGAACTAGAGTTTTGGAACTGCAAACACAACTACTAGGAAGCGAGTTGTGGTAAAAGATACAATCAGTAGAGTCATATTATGGTAATCCAAAAAGAAGGTTAACATTAAGTCTTCAACCCGAAGATAAAATATTACTTAAGTAATTCCTAATATAGGAAAAGAAATTATGAAGTATTAGGGAAAGATATTAAATAATTACTTAGAAATAAGAAAGAAATTCAGTTTCCTTTTTTTACTTAGAACTTTTTAAGGCTGGTAAAACTCGGCCTTTACACTCTCCAAATCCAAATATAACCTTCCCAGCCTTATCTCTTCCAAACCCCTTAATAACTACATCATCGCCATCCTTTAGGAATGTATCAATTAGATCATGCGGCAGCGATCCAAGCCTTTTATTCGGAAGCTTGCGTTCAAAGAGACATCCCAGCCCGACATACTCTCCTGCCAAATTAACTCTCTAAGTCACACGTTTAGTATCTATATTAAGTTTTAAAGTTCTTCTTCCATAAAAAGTTTAACTTACAGGGCTGGATATAGTGCCTGTACCGAAAAGATCCCCAGGTAATACTTCCTCACCTGCAGAACACAAATGCGTAATTTATTGAAACGGCGTCCAGTGCAACTCGTTCAGATTGCTCTCGCAGACCGTGTAACTGATCCCATCTCCTGAAATAATATAGATCATTAGCGCCAAAGCCTACAGAAGTACTTCTCAGGGGAAAAAGGGGACAGACTCAAAATCTCGAGCCGAAGCTCGATATCGAAAGTCGCTGAGGACTCCTCTTTCCAACAAAGGTGAGGAGGCGTTAGGTGATCCTGTTTAGTCGTCCTGCCGCACTTGCCTTGCTGCAAGGCTTCTATAGGGACTATCCAGGGACTGACTGTTGTTGCACTTCCCTTAGCATGGAAAGGTCCCAGCGGAAACATCTCGAATGCTTGGATATATCGAGATGACCAGTCGTTCAACAGGGTCACCCCGAAGATATGCGCCTCTGCTTCGTTAATATCGAGCCTGGTACCGGGCGGAATTGTTTTAGAAATCCAGATTCCCGTTTCCAGCTCAAAATCCATGCAAGGTTCAGGTCTGAACTCTACTTTACCACTTTGCTCTGAAGAAGGAATCATACCGTAGGGTCGATGAAAGTTTGTACCCGATACTTGTAGACTCGAGGTCCGGCCATTATAGACAGACGGCATGGCGAACCAATTCGGCTTGATCTCAATATCGAAAATTTTGGAACACTGGGGAACATTTCAATCACCGTTATCCAGTTCAAATTTGAGTCTGTTACTTACATTCCTGGTATGCTCAAGCGAGCAGTAGAATCGGACAAGTTTCGCGTCTCCATAGGTAGGTGATTCTAGACAAGTTCGAGCGGGATGCATGCTGCATCCACTTTCTTATCCAGTATAAGTGATCTCAAACACTCACGGAACTTGTGCCGTGCTTCCCTATGGAAAGCTGCAAATTTATTCCAGGACTAGAACGAGCGAGAATTAGAACACGTATAGTGCAATGGGCACCGACCGACTCACGTGGCTGAAGATACCATCCTCCAGTTCTGGCACCTCTCTAAACGCACCGGCCTGCTGCAGAATAGTAAGATTAATTGCGGACTCTTGGAAAGCTATGGCACAGCGTTTCTGCGTGTTATCCTTGGTTATAATGACTCCATATGGAAGTTTTTAGCTGTATAGTATACTATTACGCAAGCTTATTATGTATGTTAACTATTAATAATATTACCATATTCTGGTTTATATTTAAATATACTTACCCTATTGTATTCGTGCATATCTAATAGTACCCTGCCCCACACTATCCTTGTCAATGGCGAGGTACCTCAGGGAAACCACACGACACGTCATTAAGCAAGAAAGTCGGGCTCCCAGTTCAATAAGATTAAGGTCATCCTAACAGCTAATAATCAGGTAAGATGATTTAATCTTCTTTTAACGTATCTACTAACTAGTGTTCCTTCTCCTCTATTATAGGTTAACTAAGTCACATAGAAGGACAATACACTTATATTATTCCTTTTAACCGTCTTTACCGCCGATAAGAGGACTAAGCAATTAGAGGAGGATACCATCGACGAAGACTCCGATGGCATGACTAATACGGCGCTTAGTAAGCTATTACTTGGACCTTCTTAGTAGATATAGTGCTAGTAAACAGCTTCCTCTTATAGCTATATAGCTAGCCGGCCTGGAATAGTTATATAAACCAGAAGAAGTAAAGGGAATGCCTCTACAACGAGGTCTTTAAAGTTTTCTACTCGGAAAGCTAATTAAGGCAGCTTTATTAAGTTAGAGACGAATTTATGCCTGCTATAAAATATAAATATATCCAAAGAGGAAAAAAGTTAAATTGCTATGCTTACTAGGGGCTTTAATTAGGGCGGCCAAGGTCAAGAAGCTCAAGAAGGCCATTAGAGCTGGTTAGTTATAATAAAAGGAGGCGTTAGACCGTTTAGGCTGTTAGCAGTATAATATAGCGATTTGTCACTTAAGGGATTGCTGGTACTTCTATTATAGGCTAAAATAGGTGGGTTATAATATTCACCTAAATACTTATTATGGCATCACGACGGTGTTTCATCCTTAGATAATTACAGCTAAGTAAATAATATAGCAGAAGATTTAATAAAGCCGAAACTATAAAGGTCTAAATTGCCGAGTTGAATAAGTGAATTGTTAGATAGGCTACATCGTAACATAACTTATAGGATCCAACTTTCCAAGACACTTATTAATTCTCCACTGGTTGTTACAGCACCAAATATACCGCCTTCTCCTTTAATAGTTTCTACGCTTGCTTGGTGGAGGTTCTCTTCTCCGGCCGCAGAAGCGTCTGAAACCAAAACACAGTCAAGCCCCATATCATCTAAATGTATGTTAGCAATCATTTGACATTTAAGAGCGCTGCATCTGTGCACCTACTTGCATCTCGCATGGTGCTCGTTACGCACACATCGGTTGTAACGCCACAAATGACGAGATTCTTCACTCTTCGATTATCGAGAAGAAGCTTCAGATCAGTGTTCTGAAATGCACTTCTGCCAGGCTTGTCGATGATGGGTTCAGAGGGGAGAGGTTGCAGCTCAGGTATGATGTCGTGACCTTTCTCACCACGGACAAGGTGTCGACCAAGTGGCCCTTGATCACCAATTCCTCTGCCGCTGGCGTTGTTCCGGCTCCGTAATAGTTCCCTGCTAGAGAGTGTAGAGAGATCCGGACGATGGCCCTCTCGCGTGTGGTACACGGGAAATCCTGCCTTGCGAAACGCGGCGAGTAACCGTTGAATCTGAGGTACTATGGCCATTGCAGGCTCTACCGATAGTCCCTGGGAATCAAGATAGCCGCCTGCTGAGCAAAAGTCCAACTGCATATCCACAATGATAAGGCCAGTAGATTCTGGGCGAAATGATGAGTCGTGTGGCCATTGGTATGGTTTAGCTTGTACGGCGGTGAGAGGTGATAAGCTTGACGCCATGGTTTTTAGCTATAATGGGCTGTTATATATATGTCTGGAAATGCCTGTGATCCATAGAACTGAACGCCAAAGAGCGTAATCCCGAGAGAGCAGCGTGCTTTTATAGACGTATTCGACCCCTGCTTGGTAATTATGGAGTATAAAAGTCTAGCATTCATGCCGCCTTATCAAATCTCAACCCCTTTCCAGAAAATCATTATGGCAGGTGGATACTACTAGTTGTAAATAGGTAGTTAAACTTGTTAAATCTGCGGAGATAACACCACTGTATTAAGTGCAAAAGAAAAGCAAGTAGAATAAAAATCCCTCAATCTATTAAAACCTTGATATTATTCGCAGGCGACATGAGTCAGATCCTCTACCAAAGTGGGGTTACAGGGTTAGCATATTGCGTCTTATGACCACATAAGCATGTGGACCGGAATCCTGTACTACGCCACTTACTGTCTAGTATGTCCACCCCCCATTTTGCCTCTTAGGGAACGCATTGCGGTTCCTCTAAAAATCCTAAAATGTGAAATATATGCAGCTAATATATATAATTCGCATACAGGTTAAAAAGCCCTTATAGATATGACTTTCTATTTAATTAACTAATTCTTAACCATGGAATATATTATAATCTAATTAAGAAGTAAGGATTATTCTTGCACTTTAAGCCTATTAAAATAACCTTAAATTAAGTTTTTAATAAGCTTTAAAAATCCATAAAGTTTCTTAATAGTTAATAAGTCTAATTAATATACTATTTATAACACCTTGTTTAGTAAGTAAAATAAAAAAAGCTTTATTAAAGCTTATTAACTTTACTTATATAAATATTAGCTAAAATAAATAGCTACTTAGAGGATAATACCTTAGCTTATATAATAAGTAGCTTAAGGCTATTTAGTAGTAAGTTAAGAAGGTATTAAAAAAGATTAAACCTTAATAAAAATAAGGGGATAGTATATTATATAATAGATAGAAGAGGGGTAATTATATAGTTTTATAGGAAGAAGATATATTAAGTTTTATATAAGTTTAGTTACCTAAAGTTAAAGATTATTAGTATTGGCAGTGTAAAGAGGGTTAAATAAGTTATAAGATATAATATATAATAGATTTAATAAATTAGCTAAATATTAATATATTATTAATATAAATAAGGGAGATTTATACTTATATTATAGGCTTATTAAGGCAGTAATATAAATATCTTAACTTAGGATATAACTAAGTAACTAAGTTTATTAATTACTATATAAACTTAAAGGCTAAAATAGGTAGATATTAAGAAGTTAAGATTTTTAACTTTTTTATACCTAAAGTAGTTTATTAATACTTTAGTATCTAAGAGGGCTAATAAAATTAAATTAAGCCTAAAAATATTATTTAATAAGAAAGGTATTATAACTAGTTTTAATAAGTATTTATTTTTATTTCTTATTAATTTTTAAATTTTAAGTAATTAATCCTTTAGGTATTAATTTAAATAGCCTAATTATTAAAAGTATATATAATAATTAATTCCTAATTATAAATAAACTAAGCCATACTAGGTTTATTATTAATAAATTATATAAGATATAATACTAAGTATATTAAAGTCTTATAATAATTAGGTTTTTAAATAGGTAAATTAGTTTATATTAGATTTATATTTATAAATAATATAAGGCATAATACTAAATAATATAAAGTATTATATCTTATAATAATTAAGTAATATATATTATACTAAGGTGTTAGGGTTAGGTTTATTTATTATAAGTAAGTATTAGGTCTTTATTATTATATATATAATTAAGGTCCTACTTTTAAATTATAGAATTTATCTAAACATCTAGGCCATATATATCCTAGTCCCTATTATATATATAATTAAGTCCTACTCCTATTAAATATTAAAATCTCTTCTTAAACTCTTAATTTATATTAATTATAATTCTTATTATCTTTTTTACTATATTTATTATTATTATTATTATTGCTATTATTATCTTTACTATCTTTATAGTAATACTTATAAAGATTAAAATAATAATAAATTATTTCTATTTAAGTATTAGTATTACCTCCTATTATACTATTTAACTCCTTTATAAAACCTTATAGAGATATATAAATACTAAGTAATTCTAAAATAGATATTTTTTATAAGCTATATTAATTACTATTTATAGCTATTTAAACCTTAGGAACTCTTAAGTCCCTAAAAAGACCTTATATTATATTATTATTAATAATAAGGGACTCTAAGATAAGCTAAATAATATATATATATAATACCTAGTAGATTTCTAAAAGGTTAAAAATCTTATTTATAATAGTAAGTATTATAGTATAGAACTTATTTTCTTTTTTAATATTATTAGTAGTATAAATCTTATTATAATATATAAAAAGGCTTTTAAAGATAAAAATATAAATTCTAGGATTAAAAATATTTATTATTACTATTAGTAATTACTAGGTATAAATCTTCTTAGCTAAAATGCCTTTAGGAAGATAAAGCTTCCTACTAAGATATTTAATAATTCTTATTAAAAGAGTTAGCCCTATATTAATATCTATTTTATTCTTAATAAGGAAGTTTTTAATATCTTTATTAAATCTTATTATAGCTAGGTTTAACTAGTAATCCTATTTATAAATAAGTAATACCTTTATATTAATTAGTTAAATATTATTAATTATTAATATATTAAGGCTATTATATTAAATAGCCTAAGCCTGATATAAGGTAAAGCTAAATAAGGTTACTTACTTACCTTTATAGATCTTATTTACTACCTTGCTTATATTCTAGTTAAGATTAATAAGGTAATATTATAGGTAATAGCTATAAAGATATATTAATATATTAGTAAGCTATTTCTAGCCTTAGTTACTAAATACCTTATATAAGATAGTAATACCTATAATATAAATCTCTTAAGAAGATAGCCTGCCTTTAAAGTCTCTTTTCTATAGCTTATAAGTAATAGCTAGGGTATTAAAAGCATAATATCCCTCCTTAGAATGGTTCCTAAGTTTATTTTTTGCTTTTAAGGCCTCTATTAAAGTAATTAACTTATTATCTCTGCCTAATCCTGGCTTTAATACTTATATATCTGCGCTAAGCCATATTATAATAGGTTTATTATTAGTCTAAAAGGCCTATATAAGAATATAATTAGTAAATAGCCATAAGGGGATATTATTATTTTTATTATTACCTTTATAATTATTTAATATATATAATAAGACTTATATAAATACCTAAAAGAGCTAAGTGCCTTTTAAAAGTATACCTAGAGGAAAGAGTGGCTTCTCTATATAATATATATTATAGCTATCTGCCTCTAAGTTGCCTTCTTTATTATTAGTTTAAATATAGCACTTAGCAAGCTTATAGGCTAAATACTCTAGTATGCCCTTTTTAATAAAGGATATATATTATTAGTTAATAAACTTCTTAAGCTTCCTCTTATATTTAATAAAGGTCTTAGGTAAATCTATAAGATCCTATTTATTTCAGAGCTTAGATAATAATAAAGTATATTATATTAATAAGCCAGTAGTATTTATACTTAGAATAATATAAAAGGTAAAATTTAAAAGGAAGTTAAATAATAAACTACTATTTATATTAGTATTAAGAATTTATTTAAAGTAAAGTATTTTTTATAAGATAGGCTAGCTTAACTTAGCCCCTAATATATTAAGGTTATTAATAATAAATAAGCCTATATTTAAAAATATTAGTAAACCCTTAATATATCTAAAAGCTATAATACCTCTGCTATTTAAAGTATAGTATATAAATAATTTAAGCCTTTTAGGTTAAGATTTAAATATACTAAAAGAATTTCTAATATAGTTAGGTAAGTAAATATACTTAATAGACTCTGCTATAATAATAACTAATAAAGTTATTATTCTTTTTCTGCCTATTAGTAATATATTACTAATCTGCCTCTATTAGTAATGTAAGTAGGGCCAGGGTTGGCAGGATGGTGAGTGTGTTAGTGAAATTTTAGTGTTAATTAGAAAATAGTAATTAAAATATGCAGAAAATCAATGCTAATAAAGTCAGATATAAAAAGTAGATAGAAGTATAGTATAAGGCGTAATTAAGTAAGTAATAAGTAGTAAATCCATTTTAGTATATATTTGCGCCTTCTATCTTATTTTATATGTTAAATTCTATGATTAATAAAGGCCTATTAAAATACTGCTTATGAAATAATGTTACACCCTAGTTGGTGGCTTATAGCAGTAACTAATAATATTCTATTTAAATGTATATGGCTTTATTTTTACTATCCTAGAGCTAATAAAGTAAGGAATAAATATATATAGCTTTATCTTTACTATCCTAGAGCTAATAGAATAAAGAATAAATATATATACTAAACTTAGTTTAGTATATAGGCCCGGAGGAGACATAAAAGCATGTAAAGGTCAGGGTTAGGAAAAAATTATTTCTTATAATCTATAACTGCATTTTATATATAATATAGCTAATTCTTGTTATGACCCCAACAGTTTTATCACATGTGTCCCACATTTTCACTAATTAGCATGTTTCCCGCTGAAGACGATTAGTGCTAAGACTCTATGATTAGAGGTAATCCACTATAATTAGTACTAATCCGCTTAAATCAGTACTAATCCCTTAACAACCTTACTAATTAATTATAACTCCCTTAAGTATATAGAATATATTTATTTACACTTTCATAGATTCTAGCCTACCAGCTATTAATAAAACTTCTTTATATTAATTAAGCCTAATACGCATTAAATCTACTATTAAGAGATGTAATACTTTGATAAGCTTAGTTTATATCCTATGCAATCTGCTAATAATAAACCTAGCACGGCTTAGTTTATCTAGAGTTAGGAACTAACTGTTATATATTAATAGCTCTTATTTAGACTATACTGCATAACACTAAGTAATATGAACGCAATGGCTGCCCATATTAACCCTGCCTAGTAATATATTGCACCCTATGCTACTTTAATACCTATTAATAATAATTAGGATATAGATAATAATTCTAAGAGTAGCACTGACTCTGATATTGCCTAATTACGTTAGCAGATAACTAATATAACCACCGAAATAAATAACCTCAGATAAGCTCTTGCTAAAGCAGCAGAATTATAGGCCTAATAGGTAACTAACTATTAAAACACTATTTAGGAAATATGTAACCTTGCTGCCACTGCTGTAAGCAGAAAAGAAATAAAAGAAATCCTTAAACCTAATGCACCTAAACCATTTAATAGAAACCCTGCTAAACTGGCTACCTTCCTTACCTAATGCCAAGCTTATATAAGCTACTTTCTAAACTAATTTGCAAATAATAGCAATAAGGTTATATATGCCTTAGGATGCCTTAAGGGCAATACTGCTTAGTAGTTCTAACCTATGCTAGAAGAAATAACCACTATACCCGAGGATAAACTACTACCTAGAACTTTTTAAATCTATAATAACTATATCGAATTTAAGAAAGCTATATAATAAGTATTTATGTTAGTTAATAAGAAAAGCCAAGCAGAAAGAAAAATTAAAATGCTCTAATAGACTAAGTCTGCATTAGAATATAGAACTAAATTCCTCTAGCTAGTCACTAAGTTAAACTAGAATTAGGAACCCCTTATATTATTCTTCTTTAATAGACTTAAGGAAATAATTTAAGCGGAACTCTATAAGGAAGTAAGACCTAAAATATTAATCGACTATATAGGCAGAGCTGTTAAAATTAACGATATGTAATTCCAGTGGAGGATTCATTATAACTAAAATAATTAAGAATAATAAGGAAATAAACCCTGCTATAACGCAAATTAAGGGCAAAGGCGATAAAATGATATATCCTACGGCATAGATGCAGGACTAATGAAAATCGGAATAACTAAATAAGATAAGTCCTAAATTACTTATTATAACTATGGCAAGAAAGGACACTATAAATAAGAATGTAAAAACCCTATTAAAACTAACTAAAAGTATAGGCCAGTACTAGAAGGAAAGAGGATTAATATTACTAGAAAAAGCAAAGAACTATAAATAGTAATTAAAACTATTAGTATAATAAGAAAAGGTAGATATAATATAATATAAGTATTATATATTAATAATTTTAACCTATCTCTTAATATCTATGATTTATTCCTTAGTAAAGAAGAGACCCTCGAAAAATACTACTAAAATCTAAAACCAGAATGACGACCTATACTAGGATATATAGCCCTTATAGTAATGGTTTATATATAGAGCCTAGACGAGAAATAAGAAAAGAAAAGAGTATATAATATAAAGAGATAAGAAAACCCTAAATTCAGAAGAAAAAAAAGTAAATAATAAAAGTAATAAAGACTAAAAATAAGATAAGATGTAGAAGTCGAACTTGAATGGGTATTAGTACCTGAAGCAAAAGTATAATACCTTACTAAGGGAAAATCTGTCTTTATGGTTAAAAAAGGAAAGAAAGTTATCCCTAACCTAGATAATAAACTTAATACTAAAAAGGTTAAATAAGGAATTAATAATATCCCTGTTAAAATCACCTTATAATAACTAAATTAATATATTAATAATCTAAACTACTTAGAATCCTGTAGAGTTTAAAGAGAATCTAATATAAGAAAACTTTAGAACTAAGATAAAAAAATAATCTAGAATACCTTTATTATATTATAATATAATAAATTTAATTAGCGCTTCTAGACTAGTAAATATTAGAAGTATATAGAACTCGCTAGAGAATAAGTAATCACGGAATAAGATGATAATATTTATACTGAGGTGTTAGGGTTGGGTTTGGCTATTACTATAGGTGAGATTGAGTCCCCACTATCGCATGTGTGATCCAAGCCCCACTGTTATATATTATGTGATTCGTCTAAACTCACAGGTGATATAGACCCCAGTCCCTATCACATATGTAATCGAGTCCCACTCCTGTCAAATATCAGAATCCCCTCTTGACTTCTTGGTTCCTGTCAATCAGAATTCTCACCCTCTTCTTCCCCACTTCCATCATCATCATCATCGTCAACGTTACTATCTTTGCCGTCTTCATCATCATCATATCCATGGAGAGTAGACTGTCGGCGAATCAATGTCGTCCCAGCATTAGCATCTCCTCCTGTAATACTACCTAATTCCTCTATAAAACCTCGTAGAGGTATATAAACACCAAGAAGTTCTGGAATGGATGTTTTTTGCAAGCTGTGTAGATCACCGTCTATAGCCATCTAAACCCCAAGGACTCTTAAGTCCCTGGAAAGATCTTGTATATTATTGCCAGGACGAAGGGGCTTCAGGACGGGCTGGACGACATGCTTGTACGATGCCTTACAAATCTCCAAGAGGTTGGGGAGCTCGTCTGCAACAGCAAGCGCCATGGCACGGAACTTATCCTCTTTTTTAATACCATCGGTTGGATAAATCTTGTTATAGCACGTAAAGAGGCTCCTGGAGACAAAGATATAAATACCAGCGCCAAAGACGTCTGCCATCACTGTTAGTAGTCGCCAGGCATAGATCTTCTTGGCCAAGGTGCCTTTAGGAAGACCGAGCTTCCTGCTGAGATACTTGGCTATCCTCGTTGAAAGTGCCAACCCCGCGTTAGCATCTATTCCGTTGTTGGCGAGAAAGTCTTCGATGTCTCTATTTGACCCTGTCGCGGCTGGGCTCGACCAATGATCCCATTCACGAATGAGCGATACTTTTATATCGATTAGTCGAATGTCATCGATCGTCACCATGTCGGGGCTGTCATGCTAAACAGCCTAAGCCCAACATAGGGTGAAGCTGGATAGTATCGCCGGGCCACCCTTGCGGATCTCGTCTGCCACCCTGCCTGCGTTCTGGTCGAGTTCGGCGAGATAGCATCGCAGGTGGCGGCCATAAAGGTGTATCAGTGCATTAGCGAGCCGTTTCTGACCTCGGCCGCTGAATACCTTATGTAGGACGGCGGTACCTATGACGCAGATCTCTTGCGAGGACAGTCTGCCGCCAAAGTCCCTTTCTTGCAGCCTTCAGGCAACGGCTAGGGTATCAAAAGCCTCATCTCCCTCCTCGGGGTGGTTCTTGAGTCTGCTTTTGGCTTGCAGGGCCTCCACCAGAGTGGCTGGCTTATCATCCCCGGGTTAGGGTTAGGATAGGGTTAGTATTAACTATCTAAGCTATCTTTGCCCTGGTGTTTTTCTCTAACTAAGATATA
>JAHARR010000221.1:0-28666 GCA_019191175.1 Fusarium veterinarium
ACCGCAAGCATCGCTGTGGAAGCAAAGTGGAAATATTAAATTCCATACAATTCTTAATATAACAGACATTTTCTCATGAAAACATCTTTCATTTTGACAACGTACTCTATATGTGAAATTGAGCATTTTGGATGGGGAAATATTTTTTTTGCTGTACGGTAGGTGGGTACGTACGGCAGGTGGGTACTGCATGGTATACGTTGTTTATTGCATAGAGCGGAAGAAAATGATGTATGATCTTGTAGAATAGTGGCTGAATAGCTCTAGGTAAAAGCGTGATTGGCTCTGGGTAGGAAGGAAGTAGAGGCTAAGTAGGAATCTGGTAGGAGGGCAAGTGCTCCCTTTTATAAGGGGACGCTGCTGCCTGAGGACGCGTATAACAACAGGACGCGTTCAGCTATTGCCAAGACTACACGTGATCACGTGACTGATCACTACGGGAGAAGGAGGAGGAGGAGGAGGGAGTGGGGGAGGGCCTAGGGCAATTCAGGATCAGTCCGTAACCAGACGAAGCTGAGCGCTGGGGGAGACTGAAGGTAGAAGGAACCATACACGGGGCATATGACTCGCCCCACAAGAGCCTAAAAGCATGTGTACATTAGTATTTATAACCGCGATCTACAGAGGTTGGCAGGCCGTTGAAGATGGAGGTTTGAGGAGGAAAAGTGGGATGTCTGGAGGCGGCTGGCCAAACGCCCTTTGGCGTTTGGCGAAGTGGGGTGCAACGGATAAACATTATCAGAGTATGACGGTTCTTACCATGCTTGCGCGCGAAACCCTTGATGTGGTATTCGCAGGTCTGGATGGGGCACTTCTCGGGGCGCTTAATCTGGTGGGTCAGCATGTTTGCCTTAAGGTCCTTGAAGATCTTGCCGCAGTCGGGCCAGGTGCATCGCTGCTTCTCCTTGCTGCCCTCATCGCCGCTGCGCTCGCCAGGTGTGGGCGGGACGAACTGGCCCATGCTGGGGGCGCGGGCGCGGTTCTGGTTCTCCAGCCGGGTGCCGTACCGTTGTGGAGGAAAGGTAAAGAGCTGTTGGTTCTAATCATATGAGGCTGAGGAGAAGAGGAAGAGGCGGAGGGAGAGGCAGCATAGGTGCGGCTCGGCTACTGGAAGTGAGTGTCATATGGCGGGATTCCCATGAGTGGTCGGGTAATCTCTGTGTGAATGAGGGATGGGTCTATCATAGCAGAAGCCTGGTCAGCGATCGAGTTCCGAGGAACGGTAACGGTGGTGGTGGAGATAATGGGAAAGTGAGCGCAAGAGTGAGAGTGACAGACGGAGTGATGAGAGTCATTAAGAGGACAGAGTCAATTGCAAGTGAGGTAAGGAGCTGCCATCCCCAACAAGGGCTTCCAGCTGGCCACTGCCGCGGAAAAAGCAAGCAGCGTCGCCCATCGTCAATGACAGCAGGTTACAATGCCAGCAGGTTATAATGCCAGCAGATTGCAATGCCAGCAGATTATTGTTTCTAGAAAGTTCTAGCGAGTTACCCTGCCAGCAGATTACAATGCCAGCAGGGTACCGACCGTAGGTTTCAGTTTGCAAGTGCATCCCTATCTTATTCCACACCATTCAAATCTGGTTCCTCTTTGGACTACCCGAGCCCCGTCACTTTAATTAGCCCACTGTCAGCATCCCTACTCATTTTTAGGAACATGTTTGGGCGGCCGTTTTCAGAAGCCTTGAAAGTTATCCCCTTGGATGGCAGATGGTGCGATATTATATAATCTACCTAACAGGGGTCCTACCGCGCCCCACCTCATATTCACCCGCGTCATGTAACTTATGTAGTTTCAGTTTCATACCAGAGCCAAGTAACCGACAGGCACAACCATGGGCATAATCAGCGTAACAAAACTTTGATGGACAACTTGGGAGGCGATATTCTCGTCTGAGTTCCCGTTCTTTAAGCCTCCTTCTCCCAAGCCACCTTCCCCAGAATCTCTCTCGCCGGAATCACTGTCAGAGGAATCCCCGTCTTTAGAATCATCACCAGATTCATTCTCAGAGGAATCCCATCTTCCGACGCTCCATCTGAACCTTCGTCCTCCTGAACCCTCTCCAGCAGGGGTTCGCAAGCTGATCTGTCGTCACTCCCGGTGACGTTAATCGTCAAGCCATGTCCGCAATCTCATCCGCAATCTTCTTGACTCGAAAGCCCAGCCCAGGGATCGGGCTCCTCAGCGCCAGCGAGCTAGTCACGACCGAGATGCTGCTAAGCGCCATAGCCAGGCTGGCCCAGACGGGGTCGAGGCGCACGTGTTGACCATTGTTTGAAATGGAGTACAAGCATCCGGCGGCGATGGGGATGGCGATGATGTTGTACACGACGGCCCAGGCGAAGTTGACCTTGATGCGTCCCAGGATGGCGCGCGAGAGGTCCAGGAGGTTGAGCACGCCGCGCAGGTCCGCGCGCAGCAGCACAAAGTCGGCGGCGCCCAGCGCCACGTCGGCGCCGGACTCCATAGCCACGCCCACGTCGGCAGCCGTCAGCGCGGGCGCGTCGTTAACTCCGTCGCCCACCATGGCGATGACAGGGACGCGGCGCGGCGCCCCGGTCCAACCACCCCCTGCCTCGGTTCCTCGGCGAAGCCGCTCCAACGCCGCCGCCTTTTGCGTCGGCAGCATGCCGGCCACGACACGATCGGTACGGATGCCCACGCGAGCCGCGACGGCCGATGCCGTTAGTACGTTGTCTCCGGACAGGAGCCACACGGCTACGCCCCGCGCGTGCAGCGCACGCACGATGGCGGGTGCCTCGGGGCGGATCGGGTCGGACACGGCAAAGGCGGCAGCGAGCACGTGCGGTGTTGGGTGATCCGGAGGGTTTCTAGGCCCCTGAGAGGATATTCTCTTGTAGGCGACTAGGGCGATGGATTTAGCCTCCGTTTTCCACCTCTCCAGTATTGTGGTGACGGCCTGCGGAATGTCTACGCTGAAGTCAGCCAGAAGGGCCTCGCTACCAATAAGAATCTCAAACTGGGCGTCGGGAGCGGCTAAACTCGAGCAGGTTGCTGCCATGCCTTTGCCAGGGATCTCGTTGAGATTGCCAATGATCACACTGCTAGAAGCCTCTGACGCACTGTAGACGGAGACAGCCTTAGCAACGGGATGGGTGCTGTTCTCCTCGACAGCTTTGACGGCTGCAAGCAGGGTAGCCTTCCAAGCATCGTCGCCGTTAACGTAGAACTCCGCGTCCGTAATGCTCGGTTCGCCGCCGAGAGTCAGCGTACCCGTCTTGTCGAACATGACAGTATCGACCTTGCTGGCCTTCTCGAACGCCTCGCCACCCCCTTTGGCGAGGATGCCATGGCGTGCGGCCAGGCCACCGCCCACAAAAACCGCCGTAGGAGCCGCGAGGGCCAGGCCGCACGGGCAAGCGACAACAAACACGGCTATGGCGAACTGCAGTGACCAGGCCACCCAGCCGCCAGACGTCACATCAAGCCAGTCGACGGGCAGACGGCCGGCCCAACCGAGCGACATCCACGTCAGCCAGGTCAGGATTGCTGTCAGCGTAATAGCCGGTACAAAGTAGGCCGTCATGACATCGGCAATCTGCTCCACGGGAGCGCGCTTCGTCTGTCCTTCTCGCACAGCATCCACGATCTGGTCCAGCATCGAACGGCCAGCAACCCCAGTAATGCGGACGAGCACAGGGGCACCTTTGTTGACCGTACCGGAGAAGACCTGGTCGTGGGCCCGTTTGCGCACCGGTCGCGACTCGCCAGTGAGCGAGGACTCGTCAAAGGTGCTGTCGCCGCGAACAAGGGTGCCGTCACTGGGCGGGGATCCGCCGTGCGGCACGCGGACCAGGTCGCCCAAGTCGAGCAGGTCAGCCTGGACGACGGAGACCTTCTCGTCCCCTTCCTCGCCGTCATTCAGCCGCTCAACGAGTATCGCCGTCGTCGGGCGGAGCTTGCCTAGCATCTCAACAGCGTCACCAGCCCTTGCCTTACTAAGGGATTCGATCACGCGCCCCAGAAGGATGAAGAAGGTAAGGAAGACGACCGAGTCGAAGTAGAGATCCGCGTTGCTCAGCTCAGTCGGGTGATTCACACCGGCCGCGATCAACTGGGCAACGGAGGCTACGTACGCGATGGTGGTTCCCAGCGACATAAGCGTATTCATGCTACCGAAGCGGTAGAAGCGCTGAAGCACCGGTGTGCGGCTTCCGTGCCGCCATAGAGCGCGGATCTCCTTGATGGCCTTGGCATGGAATGCATCTGCGGCGCAAAAGTACACGGGCGTCGCCAGGGCCAAGAGCGCGAACTGCCCCCGGCCAATGCCCGACACCAGTGGCGCCATCAGGTAGCTCTTCCCGGCGTTAGAGTCCGACAGGAGGTTCATGTACACGATGCCGATCACGAAGGTCGGGATGCAGATAACGGCTGTTAAGATCACACGGTACAGCAGCTGCCGCTGGTAGCGGCGCCTGATCTGCCGCGACCGCTCCTCGATGGTCGGCGCATGGTACACAGACGCTCTGATGGCTTCGTCGCTAGCCTCGATGGCCTCGATGATGCGCCGTACCGTGAAGCCTGGCGCGTCGGGCAGGTAGCGCACTTGTATGACAGGATTCTGTACCGAGGTGGGCATGCCGACAATGGCAAGCTGCCGCCGGAATCCAGCTAGGCTGCGGGCCACGCGGGACGGACATTGAGGACAGTAGATGCCGTCCAGCTTGATATCGACGATGCGCTCCTCGGTGGCGACGATTCCCTCGATTCCCTGCTCGTCAAGGTTGGTGACGTTATCCACGGTCGCCTCGTAGCCCAAGTCTTCAATAGCCTCGACGATTTGAGGCATCCGAGCGTTGCCGCCGTCGAACGTGACCATCGCGCTATTCGACACGAGGCTCACCACTGCGTCCACAACCCCCTCCAGCCGGCCCAACTCGTCCGTGATGGCATTGACGCAGACGGCGCATGTCATGCCGCGGACTGCGAGCGTTGCTCTCCGTCTGCCCTCTGGAATCACCTCTCCGGTGGTCCCCGCGATGACAAGGCGTTTTGAGGAGGCTCTTGCCGCTCCCTCGGCCTCGCTAGTCCTGTTCAGGGCCGTCGAGGTCGAGGGCTGTAGTGCAGCTAACATATCCACCTCGACCGCAGGCGTCTCTCCGTTCCGCTTCGACAGCTGACACTTCTCGCAACTCTGGAGATGAACCTTGGCCCGCTGCTCCCGGTCGGCCGCAGACTGGCCGGAGGCAGCAGAGCAGGCAATCCACGCGACCAAGTTGAAGGTGTGCCAGGATTCATCTTCTGCGGTTTCCGCCGCCCCAGGGCCTTGCTGCCCCGTTGCAGCAGGTGTGCTAGGGGAGGTGGCCATGGCAGACACTTCGAATCCGAACTCTTCTAGCGCCGATTTCATATCGGTGCTGGAGGCGACCGTGTCATGCTCGACGGTGACTACTGAGGTGACAAGGTTCGGCGAGATCCAGCTGATGTGGCGGATAAATGACTTCTGCAGCGCTTTGCGTATGGTCGGAATACAACTAGAACAATGAAAGTTGGAGATGTGGAGAGAGGTAATCAGAGCCCCGGAAGGATTGCAACCTGGTAGGGTTGAAGGCGACATGGTTGCAGATCGCTTGGTTGCAACTCTTATCTTGGTGAACGACGTTATCGCGCGAGGCCTTCGGGCTCCGGCAGGTGGCTTCTCGGTGGCAGTGGCGGTAGTTGTTGGGTTATGTAGGCTCTATGCCTCTCTTGCATTGCCAGATCCTGTTGTGGAGGTCGTGATATCAAAAACACCCGCAAACTTGCTCAGTAAACCCACGTCAGCAAGAAACCGTGCGCGCTGTGGCTCCCAAAAAAAGTGGCGCGGGGATCCTGGTGAAGAGGTTGTGGTGAAGGCGGCTCGCACGAACCATTTAGTGGCCCGAGCTTAATTTCTGAACCTCAGGAGCGCGCGGAAGAAAGAACCTTTCGTTCCGAAAGGCACTTGGTTTTCTAAGGACATCTCTTGAAAAGCTTCTTGTTGAGGCATTTCCCGCGGGGTTGTATGACGGCGACCTGGCCGACCATTCTCCTATCGAGGGCACCGTTGAGCTTGGCGCCGAGGCCGTCGTTTCGTCGCTAAGGGTGACGCGCTGCGATGTGAGCGGTATCGGCGATCTGGATGGTGGCGGCGAGCGAGGGCTCCATGCTGGTCATAGGCTCAAACACACAGTGGCGAGGTCTCGGAACCTGTCGATGTGGCGGCCTCAGGCAGCAACACCTTTGCAGATTTCAGTGCCCGGAGGCCTCAACCACTGAAATGCATCCCTACAGCTAGGAGCAGCATGGCCAATAGGGTTACCTCGGGAGCTTTGTAGGTCGATCTTAACAGAAACATCGAGGTGGGTGGCATTTCTAGCATGACGTCAAAGGCAGGGAAAAGTGGAGCATGATCCACTGTGAGCTGCCGCGCAGTTTGATCGAGAGGTGACTGCACCAACCAGTCTCGAGACCATCAGGCCCAAGACAATACGTCCACCATGAAAGGAGATGCGCTACAAAACATGAAACCTCTCTTAGCTTCGACAAGTCAATTTCCCGTCAAAGAGACTGCCCAAGACAAACGTGCTTTTAGCCAGCTGACAAGCCCACCGATTGGCGAGTGACCTAACTCGTCTGCGACGCGCTCTGCCCGGTTTTATAACGTAGTTGGAGGCTTTGGCCACTGACCTGGATGGGAACAAGTGAAGCGCCCGAATAGATTGATGCATAAAGCGCGTTTGCCTCCTTGGCGGGAATCCAAGCGCATCAGATCAGTTGCGCTCCACCAACGACTCCTAATTCCCTCTCTCAGATGATGTGTGCAACAGGGGGCGAGGGCGGGATGATGGAATTGCGCAGCTTGTTTCTAAAGGAATAAATAACCAAGGGCAGTCTCTAATATATACAGGTTCAATCTGCCGATCTCATGATGCCCCTACCTTCACTAACCCAAAATTGCAACGGCGGCTGCGACTGCTATCGGCACGTGAAGCCCCAGCCGTCGTACATTCGCAACATTCTGGGACTCTGTAGTCGCTGCAGCGGCCAAGGAGCTAGTAGTTATCAAGGGTGAAGCCGATACCTTAACGCCAACGACCAGGGATGTTGCTGCTGGTGTGTAAGATGAGCTTGCAAAGTGGCAAGCGGACATCATACCGTTGATACCAGGTCCTACGATTTACTGTCAATATACATATGAACAAGTGAAAGGACATACCTTGCATGCACATGCCACCACTACCGTTTTCTTGGACACAACTGGCGCATAGTGGCGTGATTAGGCTAACATTGAAAGACGTGTTTTTGCAAATGCACTGCATCATCGCTTCTCCGTGCGCTCCCATCATGTCCGTGGAGTTCCTGTAGCCGCAGTCGGAAGCAAGCTCGGATATGGGTGCGCAGATTGTGGTACAGTTGTCATTACTACGCTTGGTCGGTGTGCTAGCTCCGTTCTGGCCCAGAATGAGGATAACGGCGATCTTGTCGAAGACAAACATGACTTATAGGATGCTGCAAGCGTTTTAGGAATAACTAAATGTTTAATGATGTAAAGAAAAAATTTCTAAACGCCATCCCGGTGGGAGAATATGTAGGACTTTAGGATACAGGATATCATTCGCGCAGATGCTGGTTGGCCATCGCGATGGAATCAGCCATATTTGCCGAGACTCCCCGGCCCCTCTTTCCCCAGCGGTCTGGATTTGCCGTCTAAATCGCGTCGACAGTTGCGTTTCATTTGGTCGTATCATCCATGCAGACTCGTATCCCCGGCCGTCCAACCCCCGTATCTCCCTACAGCCAGGCTGCCAAGGAATATCCCACCGAGGACGGAGAGGAAATAGCCCACATTCATTGGCATGATAGACAACATGCTAGTAAAATGTTAGTTAACGGCTTGATCAAAGGAAATAAATTTATCGCATACGTCAAGTACAATAGGCCAGCGACCACAACATCAATTGCAGCTCTTGGCCCATTAATGGTGATTCTCCACGGTCGCGCACCTTCTACGCGCCGGCGCACGAGTATAACATCCGTCTCGAGTCCAGTCTCCGTTAAGACACCTTTGCTAGATTCTAAATCGCTACCAATACATTCCCTATTTGCCTTCTTTTTGACGACAACATATCGACTATTGAGCTCCGCGTCGATCCCGCGCCTCGCGAGCACGGACTTGACAGCGACAAGGGATCGCATGATCGTGCCGATGGCAATCAGGAAAAGACAAGTCCCAGCATAGTTATCGGCGGATATAGGTATCCAGGCTGAAGAGTAGAGTGGAGTGCCGGTACCCGTAGAGAACATCTTGAATAACTATACCATGATATTCGGCTTGCGTTGGTGAATTAGAGGCACTGTAAGATTCTATCATAGCGAGAAAATAATCAAGCTGGGTGTTGGGCTTGAAGAGGGGCTGCACTTCGTCGGTTGTCAGCTGACGTCGCCAAACGGTTGAATGCAGTTGGTGAGCAAGTTTGGGAGCGTTGAGCAAGTTTGAGCGCTTTCCCCCAGTCCTCTTATCAGTCAATGCCAATCTCGTCCTCCATGTGACGGTAACTTCCGAGGCGTTGTCTAAGACTGTTGGCATTGTGGGCTGTGCCATGAGCAATCAGAAGACGAAATTATTCTCGTTACGTAATTGGATGGTGATCATACAGGAAACACGTCATCAAGCAGCGCCATTCCTCAAATGTGATTTAAGAGGAAGGCTGTTTCACCATTCACTTTGCGCACACCTTATCGGACTGTGAGGATGTTATAAAGAGGCGGGTCCCTGCAGCTTGAGCCTTCTTTAGAGCGCACTCAGTTCTCGCCGTGATGAAAGAATCCTGTGAACTGCTTTGTCTGTCCGCGTTTATCCTTGCCGTGCCTCCATTTTCGACCCTTCAAAGGTCTGCTAGTGGCTGTCTCCTGTCGTCGATGAAAGTTGAGAACATCGCACTGACGCTTCTACCAGCCGTTCGCATGCCATTTCCTTGCTCCCTTCGCCGCGCTTTCGATCACCTTATACCCCTAATTGTCCTATTTATAGGATCTGCGTTTAGCATTTACACCCTTATCTACCTTCTGGTCGAACAAAAGCCCAGCTTCGCGTTCAACTTCCAGTTCTGGAGTGATAAGAATTCTGCGCGGCTGTTAAGGGTTTTAGGACCGATTCTTATTAAGGAGGGTCTCCTTGTAGTGCCATGCCTTGTAAAACAAGCCGATAGGATAGTCATTGATGTAGGGTGGGTAAACTTCAAAGTTGCTGGTGCCAGTGGAATAAGAGGAACTGACTTGTCCGTGAGCAGACCTGGCACTAGACAGAACCTGAGGCATTTCGACCGCCAACGAGTTACCAAACTCTTCCTCATTGAGCCAAATGAAATGACTTATACAGAATTGAAGGTGAATTTAAAGAAGGCTGGCCTCAGCGAAATTTCCACAATACTCCGTCTGTAATCTTGCATCTGTTTAATTGATTCCTAGCTGATAATTCATTAGCTTGTGGCGTCCAAGATGCCTCTGCTCTGGAGTCCTACGGCCTTTCTCGCTGTACCGTAGATACTATTGTTACTATTAACGTTCTTTGCTGTATTCCTGCTGAAAAGTCAACGTACGAGTCTCTTTACGCTCTCCTCAAGCCTGGCGGCCAATGGCTCGTCTATGAACACGTAATTGCGGAACCGCAATATAGGACCTCACGTCCGTTTCAGAATGTATATGAGACTTTGTGGCCTTTCTTCTTGGGTGGGTGTAACATCAACCGGGATACATCTGGGGCTTTGAAGAGAGCTGGGAACTGGGAGAAAGTGGACTTAGGAAGGAAGGAGGGAGAGGTGGGTTGGGAGATGCTAGGTCATGTTGTAGGCAAGCTGGTCAAACGGAAGTGACACGAAATGATGTACTTAAGGGGAGCCAGAACCGCGCGTCTCAAGGTTTAGATGGGTTGCCCTCAGAAAATATTTGGAAAGCTGGTTGCGGTCTATATTTGGGACTCAATCAGGGCAACTAATATGCGAAATGGTGCTCCAATAGCTGGATGAGGTCGCGATTTCGTTGTATGCGATAGCTGTGTTCCTGAAGGAAGGCATCGCCACTTTGCCTCTGGGCGATCTCCGTGAGAGTAAAGCACTACCAAGCTAGGTGCATGGCGTCATGGCTTTTTGATTGGTTCGCCTAGTCGAATCACAGCATTGTCAAAGCATGTGAGGGCGAAATGCGGGCTGGTGCGTGTTTGGTGGAGGGCTGTTCGATCTTCAACATGTCGAACTAGTGGAATGGAGCGCGTCCTGCCATCCGATCGTAATGCCCTCATATTGTCGGCAAACGGCTCCAGATGGCACGCACATTCATTGCATCCAAATATAGAATCAAATGAGTCCTGAGACGGTGTGGCGAAAGTGTCGGTAGTGAAGCAGCGATGGCGGATTCTTGGGAAGCCGCCTCGGCCAGCAACATATTTGCGGGATTTCGGTGCGGAGAGGCCCTCAGCAGCATTGGAATAGATAGTTTGAATCCAATTACTATAAGCCGTTCACAGGAGCGACTTCTCTTATATTTGCAGAGACATAAGGGTGATATTAACCCCTAGTCTTCCTCCTCCTTTGGCACCGTAAATTCGCCTTGACTGACCACAATGGTCTCTTCAACCGTTATTTCCAAGCCGTCAGCTTCTTATATAAGCACCTGCCGACCGGCACGGCGTTCCCTTTCCTCTAAGGTGGCAAAAATTGACGGTCGACCTGTGGTGGGTCCTACTCGCCATCGTACCTATCCTTTCTTGCTGGATGTGGTTGACCGAGTTATTCTAACAATCGATGTTTATACAATGGTTGGCCGTATGTACGGCGTTGGGGCGCAGGTGACTTGGAATCACATTTGGGGCTATAAGAGGATATATCAAAAGCTTCGCCGCCGAGCGAGTGTAATATTTAATGTCTGGATCTTGCCTAGGGAAATTTGCCGCAGATTCCAAACCAATCATGAACGGGAGCTATAGATAGTTGTATAAATACTTCTTCAACGGTGGGAATGAAGCTGAGATGAGGATCTGCGAGCCCCATCACATGGTCCCCTCTGCAACTGATTCCACCGAGAAGTCGTGATTGTGAACGAGTATGCCCCGTTGAATAGGACATGTGGAGAAAGGTACGGATTGAGTTGAGACTTCCTTGGAGGAGCCTTCTCTGATACTGAAGCAGACTATCGACAACGACAGAATTGCAGTATTCTGCGATTGCGATTCGAACTCGAATATGACAGGAACTGTCCCATCCCGTCTTCAGAACGACGATCCCAGTCGGACATCAAGGAGAGTTTGTGGAACTTCAGCCGTCGTCACTCGTGCAATAATGGTGCTCTGTGCCTAGATCTTTGACCAGCGCAGAAGCACGGCAGCAGCGATGACTGGCAGCACGCTCACCAACTCTCCCAGTCCCGCAAACTCTGGAGGAATTCTCGCATTGACAAAAGCACCCGCAGCGAGAAGGACTGCAAAAGTGTTGTACACGAAGCTCCACATAAAGTTGAACTTGATGCGGTTGACAGATTTCCGACTGGCGTTCATCATAATCAGGATGCCACCCAGAGAAGGACGCATGAGAATCACATCCGCGGCGGATTGCGCGACATCCGTGCCTTCGTTCATGTGGACGCCGATCGTAGCCTGCGCGAGAGCAACGGCATCGTTCGTGCCGTCACCGCAGAAAACGACAACAGACTTCTTGCGATCTGTGGCAGTACCGAGGAGCGTCTGGATGTAGTCCTTCTTGTCGGCGGGCGAGCTTCGAGAACGCACATTGTCGCCAGGAATGCCAAGCTTGGACGCCAAAGTCTGGACAGCTCCGTCATCATCGCCAGAAACCACATGTACCGAGACGCCACGCTTCTGCAAGGTCTCAACCGTCCCCGCAGCGTCAGGTCGAAGCTCATCTTCAAGACCATAGACCGCCTTTAACGCATTGTCGATAGTGAAGCAGAAGACAGTGTACCCTTGAGCAAGCATTGGTTGAACAAGTTCATGTTCGGATAAATTCAGCCAGCGAGAATTACCTGCTCGAAGTCTCTGGCCACCCAAGGCGGTTTCAACACCTTTACCAGTAAGGCTCTTGGGCTCAGGAACAGTCGAAGCCATAATTCCGGCACCCTTGAGGTGAGCAGCCACAGCAACCGAAACCGGGTGTCGACTGTTTTCGATGAGGCCTAGAAGAAGGGGGAGCTTGTCCTCGTCGACGCAGTCCTTCGCGACGACAGAAAGCTTTCCCCGAGTCAAGGTCCCGGTCTTGTCAAACACGACGTGCGACGTCTTGTGAGCGACTTCAATAGCATCTGCGGACTTGAAGATGATACCTCTTTCCGCGGCGACTCCGCTGGCAATAACAATGACCATAGGAACAGCCAGTCCAATGGCGCAGGGGCAAGAGACGATGAGGACAGTAATGGCGTAGGTGATGGCCTGGATTGTAGCTTCGGATCCATCATACGAACGAATAGTCATGCCCACTGCAACCCAGATGACGAACGTGATGATCGTCAATGCCACCACAACCGGGACGAAGTAGGATGCTACCCGGTCTGCGAGATCCTGCAGCTTGGGTTTCGACAGTTTGGCCTCATCGACCATCGCAGCAATGGTATTGATAGTGTTATCGCTAGGCAAACGGTTCAGTCTAACAGTCATAAGTCCAGGTCCATTGATAGACCCAGCAATCACCACAGACTTGGGGTATTTCTCCACCGGTCTAGATTCACCAGTGAGCATAGACTCGTCAACCTCAGACGACCCCCTGATGACAGTGCCGTCGGTCGGGATTCTGGTGTCAGGGAGAACTTTGAACGTGTCGCCGTATTGAAGAAGTCGGGCGTCAATCTCACGTTCCGTTCCGCTCTCTTTGTCGACAAGGATAGCTGTCGATGCCTGAAGTGACCGAATAGAAATGGATTCAACAGCTCTCTGACGAGCGAGAGCGGCAACCCATCGACCAATCATGATCAAGGTGACCAAGAGAGTGCTCGTTTCAAAGAATTGACCAGTCGAAAGGGGCTTCTCTACAATGAGATACCCAAAGGAGACCACCGAGAAGATGTAGGCAGCACTAGTGCTCAAGACGATCAAGAGGTCCATCTCGATAACCCTCGAGAAAACGAGAGCTTTCAGGGCCTTGGGATAGAAAGGTCCTGCTATGACAACTTGAACAATCGTGGCCAAGGCGAGTGAAGCCGAGGAATATGCCACCTCCCTCTCAGGAAGCGGAGCCCATGCCATGACCAGGACCGGAATCGTCAAGACGGCGGAGAGAAGCGTCACGTATCCGACATGACGAACATGCTTGCTGCCAGCCTCCACCGAAGGGTCACCGCGTGGAGGAGCAAGTTCAATTGGCGGACCCCAAATCTTCTCGGTGAGGTCTCGAGCTCCCACGATCTTCGGATCAAACGCAACTCGCACGGTCTGCTTATCCGCGAGTGCCATGTCAATAACTCCGTCCGGCCACGTCTGAGTAATGAATTTCGAAGGCTCATCGGGGACGATAAGATCTAGGCTAGATCCCTGGTTCTGGACTCTTTCGCACTTAAATTCGGTCGTTCGCTCCAGATGTTTCATGACTTCCTCTACTGAGCCAAGGCGAAGATCAATGTTGAACTCGGCTCGTGAGAGAACCAGACTGGTTTTCAGGTCTTTGACGGCGGGAACAGTAGCGAGGGTTCGGTTGAGCTTTGTCTCGCAACCAGTACAAGTCATGCCAGAAATGCTGAGAACAACATGTTCCTTGCCGGTACCCTGATTCTCTATGTCGGTGATAGCCTGAATCGGGGCTTTCTCAATCTCCGAACCAGGTTCGGCCACAGCAGAGGAGCAGCAAGCATCGGCGCAAGAGCCTTGAGGGCTGACCGGCCGCTTTTCTGCGCAACAAGAGTCCGCGCAACTAGTCTTCGGAGTCTTCACGATATCCTGCTTCGGTGGCTTGCAGCAAGAGTCAAGGCGTCCAGTTTGGGCGGCAGGCTGCTTCGCGGGCTTTTCGAGGGAGCAGCAAGATTTGGCACAGTTGTCCTTGACGGATGGAGCCGTGGCGGGCTTGTCCTCAGAGCAGCAAGAACCGGGGCACTTGTTCTTCGTCGGGGCTTCTTTCATAGCCATGTCGTCCGTGCAGCAAGAGTCGGCACAGTTGCTCTTTGGGGGAGGTTCCTTGACAGGTTTGCCCTCGGAGCAGCACGGCTTCGAGCACTTGCTTTTGACGGGAGGCTCTTCGGCGGGCTTGTTCTTCGAGCAACAAGGGCCAGCGCAGGCATCGGTGGAAGGCTTCTTGGCAGACCTGACGCTTTCACCAGAGCCCGTTCGCAGGCGAAGGCGGTTCCGCGCGGCCTGGTCCTTGGTGACGGAGCCGCTGCTGCTGCAGGAATCCAGCGAAGTGCGAAGAAGGGAGCGAGCAGACGACTTCTTGGAGCACTGCTTCCCGTCCAGCGAATGGCGCTCGCGAATTTCACAGCAGGTTTCCTGGCCAAGAGCTATGAGAGCGCGGCAGATACATCCCAGGGCCCGTAGAGTAGCGCCATAGCGGTCGAGGGCAGAGAGACTATGCTGGCTGCATGCCTTGCCGTCGGTAGCTCCACTGCAAGCTGAGGCGAGTTAGCAATCTTCAATGGCCTTCTCAAAGAGCGGCTACTCACTGTTTGTCTGAGCGTTTGGGCCGGGGGCAGACGCAGCACTCATCTCGCACTCCCGCATAGCCAAGCGGTCAAGGCAAGACGTGTCGCAGCATGGACTGACTTTGCCAAGGCAGCAATCAGGCGCGTCGGTATCATCCTCGGGTTTTTCGTCCGCGCATTTGCGAAAAGAGCAGCAATCATCTGGATTCTCCCGGGTAGGCTCTCCCTGACCCGGGGCCTTGGTGTCAAGAGGCTCAGCGTCGTCACCATCGCAGCAAGAATCCTGGCAACTGCTTGTCTCCTCAATTGGAGCCGCGATTGGCACAGCAACTGGCTCAGGGGCTGGAGCCGGCGGGCCGCAACAGTCGCATCCCATTGTTGAAGTGATCTTTTGCTTTCAGTCCAATTTGTGTGAGTTGAGGTGGTGTTGAAGTTGAGTTTTTCAGAAATTGCATTAGCCTGCCGGTCTCAGTTAGTTACGCCCCGGCACGTGAATGGCTCCACTGTCGCGACTACCCCTGGTTAATCGTATTCACAATGAGGAAATACGTTTTTGTATCAATAAAATCTAAAAATACCTTACTGTTACCCTCCCAAACACACGCGACGGACTAGGCAGTTTCAATCTCATCAATGTGGGGGAATGACCAGGGGGGATACACATTTTCAGGTGCAGCTTAGCCCAGGTTGCAATGGCCACGTGTCGTTTGACAACAACAGCCTGAGGACACTGTGTCCTTTAAGGCTACCAATGCACAGAAAACACAAAGGAGAGCTGGGGTCCAGAATTGTCTCTGCTGAGATACACTTCTCCTCCAGTGCTTGCATAGTACGTGGCTCAGTCTGTCTCACATCGCCGCACGTTTTCCGAGTAGTCTGAGGACCAACTCCAATGGAGTGCGGAGAGAACTGACGTAGAAACCCGACAATTAATTCTGTCATGGCAGGACTGCTGTCAGCGGGGAAAGTTCTCAGCTTCCGTTTTCCGCTTCCTGCGAACGTAATTATTCTCGGCAGATGAAAAGGAAGATCAATAGCGAGAAGATCCAGTTCCGCTCATTGGCGAATGGTCTTTGCAAATTTCAGAATCTGTTTTGCTGTGTCGTTAAACCCCCTGACTCAAGTCCTACTGCGTACGTCAGCAATTGAGGCAATGCTTCTAATGGCCGGGATGGTGGCAACACACAACTGAGGGATCAGGTGGAGCATTAGTTGTATCCTAACGAATCAAATGATAACCTTGGCGCGGAACGGACCATTTCCGGGTGAAATCGCTGACTCATTCACTTTAGCAAATCGGGCCTTGGCTACTCCGTATCTGTACTCGGGGGAGCCATAAGGTTCACGGGTACCGTGACGAAGTCGAGACCCAGCACATGGCGGATACACATCTGGTACAATTGCATTAACATTTGAGACGGTTTGCCAACCTTTTGTTGCAACATTTGGAGCAGCGATTGGTGAGAGCCACAATGGCAATCGACGTTATTGTGGGATGTGTACTAGAACCTAGCTAAATGGTTTTTCCGCAGGACCCATGCTAACATCGGGTCCACAGGTACCCGTGAACCTATTGGCTCCCTCTCCGATGCGTTACTGAACAGGATACCCGTGATTAGAGAACCCCGCTGTCGAACGGGTGGGGGATTACGAGTCTCTTATTGTCGCACTGAGCGTGCTTAAAGGGTTAAAGTGAATGTGATGAGCAGCAGCAAATGTGATGATTGATTGGTTTTTTTTTTCTTTTTTCCGTGCGGGGTATTCCATTCCGCAGAGTTACTTAAAGCACTAACGCAGTCGTTTCCTGAGGCCGTGAAGAACATGCCTACCCTGTGACACTTATCGACAAGCTTGACGGTCCTTTCACAGCTCACGATATTTCCCTACATATCTACTCCGCAAGGTACGTCCGTATCTAACTATCGTTCCACTCTCACTCCACAAAGACCAAACAGGCTTTCATCCTTTGCCACCGCCATGAACCGCACCTCCCGGACCGACGAACCCTATGAAAGGGAACAAAAAGGCTACAATCAAAGTCCCAATCCTCTCTCCGCTGACTTGACCACCAATCAGGATCTTAAAGGCAACGTCAACGAAAGGACTGTGAGACGGGGCAGCCAGAGCTCGTCGCTCCGTAACTCTGCCTTAGACGACGACATACGACAGACGTTGGATCCAGATGCTGGTCCGGGCGGTGCCCGAGGATCTGAGTTGGTTGATAAAGCTATCAGCCAGCTCATGGGAAGCGAGGTCGAGCAGACTGCTCGGTCCCCCTTCCCTCACTCGCCCCCCTCCGACTCGGCTAGCGGATTGGGCGGGGAAGAGGACGATACCCTGTCATGGGGAAACCGCCTCAAGAACGGCATCTTCAAGTTCTGCTACTTCATCGGGCCGGGCTTTATGATCGCCGTTGCTTATGGTATGACTTCACCTCGTCCCAGAACCCCATTCTCCATGGCACTGGCTGAAGCATAGGCCTTTAGTTGATCCTGGAAACTACTCCACGGGCGTAGCTGCTGGGGCTACGTATCAATTCAAGCTGCTCTTTGTGGTCCTCATTGCGAATCTTTTTGCTATATTCCTTCAAACTCTTTCATCAAACCAGGCACAGTCTTGGGGCTCAATCTCGCCCAGGCTTGTCGAGCTTTCCTTCCACGATGGGCCAACTTCGGCCTCTACTTCTTCGCCGAGGTTGCCATTATCGCTACTTATATCGCTGAGGTATGCTTACCTATCAATTGATGCCATTACTGTGCCTGACTATTGCCTACGAGGTTGTGTGAAGACAGGAACACTGAGATGACTATAGGTGATTGGTTTTGCTATTGCCTTGAACCTTCTCATCCCTGCCATTCCCCTGGTAGCTGGATGTGCCATCTCAATCCTCGATGTCATGCTCATTCTCCTTTTCTACCAACCACACGGATCCATGAAAGGGGTCAGAGTCTTTGAGTTCTTCATCGTCCTGCTAGTCCTTGGCGTCGTGATTTGTTTCTGTATTCAGCTATCCCCTATACGGAAAATGAACGTTGGGAGCATCTTCAGAGGCTACCTGCCGTCTAGTGCCATTACTGAGCAACAAGGGTAAGTCTAACAGACTTACTAGGACACGAATCTAGATGCCCCCAATTTCCCTTCTCGCCCATAATCCTGAGTTAATGCCGCTTTAACCTGAGCCCGCCTGAGCTCATCCTGAGCCTGGACCGAGGCCCAACTGAGCCCTGGGCAGCTCCCAAGAAATGTGGGTCCGCTGTTGCTGGTTTTCAACCCACTCAGCCGCAACAAGAAAAACAACCAAGCGAGCTCCAGCAAGGCAGGCAAAATATTCAGACAATGAGGATAACTTCCTCATACAACTAAAGGAAAAGGGGCAGCTTGGGTAGGCGGAGATTCATCGGCGTTTTACTCAACCTTTCCCCGAACAAGGCGGCTTGGGTCTGCAAGTGCACTACTATATAAAACTCAAAGATCGTGGGATAACTTAATATCATCATGCTGTTCTTGGTCGGGGGACTTTGAGATGGGTGGGATGTATCTTAAACGAGCCAAGGAGTGCTGCAATATATATTGTTCCTATGCCCCTGGTCACAAGCGTGCACGATTGCTTGTAGTTGTCAGGTGGGTGATCTGGAGGCAATGTATGCCTCGGTTGTACATCTGAGATCGTAGTCCATAGCTTGATGCTCATAGTAGATGCTACTTCGTTTAGCCTAATAAGTTATCGATGGGATGTGATATAACCACCCCGATGAACTGCTCCGTCCCAGCAAGGTCTTGTACAGGTACCCGTATGCGGATGGGCCCAGCTATCGACTACTTCAAAGACCAATATCTTGTCTTTCTTGGAGATTGGGCCCTCTGCCCCGAGAAGAATTGCAGACGGTCTCCACCTCGTAGAAGTATCAGAAGCGCGCCTTCCTTCGTGGATAAAAATGGTCGAGCCGGAACAAACGCTCTCCGCTCGTGACCGAAATGGGCGTCCCGGACAGCCGGGAAATAGGAGCTATCCGGCAAGCAAGATTTATTTATCCGCAGCCGTTAGCCTCTGTCTCAACGTAAAATAAAGCATTAACCCAACGAAATGTCGGTCCTAATATCATTAGTCCAGAATTGGATGTACCTTTGGGACAGACGATTCTAGACATTGTTAACCCGATGCAGTATAACCAGTGCACACCAACGGCCAATTAAGGATGTTAAGCGAGCCACCAGACGCTGGTGGCCTTTGGTGTGCATGATGGGAACCCATTGACGAAGCCCATACAGGAATCAATCCCCGTAAGTCTGCTACCCCTGCCGAGTTCCTAGCTGGAACCTGTCATCACTATGTTCTCATTGGTGTTCTTACAATATCTCCACCAGGCGGTTAACATTACTAATGTCACCCAGGAAGGTTGGACTCGCCGGTTCCAATTATCCCTCCCTCTACGCCACCAATAGCCGCTGGGGCATGACAGTGACCTTCCGCAAGCACCTTGAAATCGTTCACTCATATTTGCCTGCAGCCAACAGGGGCATGTCCATTCCTGTTCTATCTACAATCCGTAGAAAGCGAGTGTAGGTACGGTGAGAAACCGACTGCCAATATTCTTAGCTATGAAACCCCGCCTCAACAGCCTTATCACGGGTCGTGGGTGCTTCAGGAATTTGCCGGCGAGGCTACTTACACAATCTACGGGTGCGGCTGTTACCCCCCGTGGCATACTGCATATCCGTCGCCGAGAGACACACAGCCCAAGTCACTTACGCAGAAACAAGTACTTGCGAAACTTAGGGGCGGCAATGAGCTGCTAGATACAAATTTCCTTCTTGTCGAACTGCGCAGCAATGATCACGAGGGTAGTCCTCGACGGCTCTGCTGTCTCTGCCCCTGTATTTTACCGCCATGATTGATCGAGCACGAGCCATTGATTGACAGTGCTGATGAGAATTTGGCAGGGAGGAACAATTCGTGGATCTATCAATCTACCAGCGCAGAGCCTGTATCCGGCCATTCCAACTCTGTATACTGTCTGCAAGGCAGCTGGCATCCACACTGTCAAGGGCAAGGATCACGACCATCGTGAATAACTTCACGGTTGCTATGAACTCTCAATCACAGGTAGCATCCTGTTGCCTAGACGATCGGCAGACTGAACATGAGTATAAGAGACCGACTCTTGTCACTCCTTTAGATAGAAAATCAAGTGCTCATTTGATCTTGGCTGTCCATCCGTGCATGCGATACACACTATTATCTGGTACTGCGGTAAGCTGACAGAACAGCCTGGTCACAGACCGATTGCTAAGCGTTCCCGTAGGATCTTCTCAGGGACGCGGACCTCGAGCCGCCGGCTGGTTCAGAGACTATCTTGCCAGCCAGGGCGATAAAGAGACGCGAAGCGTCATTCTGCGAGGCGGCATTAAGGGCTGGGCTACAGCTGGCCGCGAGTACAGAGAGTGGATTGACGAGTATGACTCCAGCAAGTGGAGCAATTATAGGTGGTGACACAGGTGTGAAGATGGTACCTTGAGTTCGGGTTGGAGCAGCGCTCATCATATGTCAATCAAATCAACTTTGGCCCCGAAGTTGATTTGATTGATAGCCCTCGAGCTCAAAGTTGATTTGTTTGATTTGATTGATACCCTTTTCAATTCCGTGAGTGGAGACCCCTACCCGAAGTCATCCCCCTCGTGTACACCAACACTCAGCTACCCACCCAACTACCTAACCTTACTCCGCCCTGCCTGACCCAGTTCTTGAGGCATTGAACGTGTTCCAATGTACCTGCGCCCATCGAGAGCCTCTGAGAAGTCAACGTCCGCTTCGCTAAGCTGAATTGTCTCTCACAATCGCTCGCCATCGCTGGAATAGCAAAGACATCCAGGGCAAAGCTGCTCAGTGAAGGAAACGAAGAATTGTGGTCTCTCCACCATTGGATAGCATCCTGCGTATCCTGTGGCTCGAGACGGAGGTACCTTTCGAGCTCGCCGACACTGCCACCCGTCGCAAACGCTTTCTTTGTCTTGCTATTAATCCACTGAGTGTACTGATCATCCTCTTGACCCATCATCCTTAGCGCTGCGTCATACTTCGTTGTTTCCTCGCACAGTCCCTGGTTCGCGTCATACCAGCAGGTAAAGTAATCCTTAATTCCAACCTTGGCATCACGAACCCAGGTGAGTTGCTCCTCAGAGACCCAAGTAACTTCTAGCCAGCTGATCCCGAACCTCGGATAAAGAATGACTGCTGCCGCAAACAAGGGAGATTCTCCGAGTCTGTCGTAATACTCATTCAGCTTCTTCCGCCCGTTGTTAATCGATGCCCAGATATAGGCTTGATAGTCTGCTGGTAATGTGCTCTTTTGCGACATCTCGGACGCTAATCGCTTCTCTACCGTGGAATATTCAGCCCGAGAATGCAGCAGTAAGGCAGATTCTGCGAATCTCGGAGGTTAACTCCGCTGTGGTAGCGCGTAAACCTTATCCTCCTTAAAGCGGGCAGGGAGACGGCGAACGCGGCTTGGCCGACCATTGGACTCTCGGAAATTTGCTGACGCCATTGCAATCCGCTCTGCAGCATCCACTTGAGTTTCTCCCATCGTCTCCTCCGTAACCTCACTATAAGACCTTCCAGTCCTTAAAATGCTCTAACAGATATTCTATTCCTATTAGCACCTCCTACAGGCATCCATGGCTATCACCTTACCCCAGCCTTGCATCCGCATCGTCTAAAGGTATATGGGTTTGAGAATCTCGTTGACTTCGCCAAGAACCCGCCAGTCTTCGCTGGATAATATATCCTCCGCCGGGATCCATCTTGCCCTGTCTTCCTCTTCTTAAGTTGCAAAGATAAATGCTCTGATATCTGTCTACTTTCGCAAAGCCCTCTTAATCATCATGTAAGTAGAATTCCACTGCGTTTCGTTGTTCATGACAACCTCGAGCTCAGCCGTGGATTCCTCGCAGAGCCGGTATTCCTCGTGATCCTGCTCCCGGGCAACTCGCTTGAACTGTTCGCTCCGCTGCGGCGATGAACGGATAAAGTTGACAATATTGCGGAGCTTCCCAATGGGTCCCTTCGTGCGCCAATGATCCAGGTCCTGCTCAACAAGACCGCGCATGCCGTTGATGTCAGACTCCAGCCCGAATGACTCGGCGTCTTTGCCAAAGAGAAAGGCATGCGCGACAAGATTGAGCGTGTGCCCATAGTATCGCATCCGGCGGGCTTTAATATCAACAGGTCTCATCGATAGATCGAGCCGCTGGTACATATAGTACAGGCAAGTATCATTTGCCGTCATATTATCAGAGATGACACAGCCAACTCGCCCTTCAATCTCCCATTCGTGGAGGATGTCGACCAGAGAACCGGCAAGGTTCTCGCCGCTATGAGCACCAAATTGACGACGCAGAGCCAGCAGACGGGATTGCTGGCGCCCCAGTTGATCGATAAAGTGCGCAAATACAGCCATGATTGCAAAGCAATTCGGTGACGTCCAGAGATCGAAGCTAATATGCACCGCTGTCAAAGCGTGACATAAAACGCACACAGACTTGCGTGATTCATTTCCTCCCCAAAAGTGAGGGCCGCTAACAGCTCTTGACGTGCGGTAGAAACAGAATATGCCAAGGTGTTTTGCTATGCCGATAGGGCGTCAAGCCTCGAAGAACCGTGGTAGCATAATGTTTCACCAGCAACACAACATCGCGGGGAACGTGGTGGTCAATCGGAGACGAGAGAGCGCCTGAGTTGATTGGTACATGTGATAGTTGGAGCCTTGGCTATTGAAGCTGTATCGCTTGGATTGTGGAAGAGGTGATGAGTGCTTATCAGCCAGGTCTGACCCATCACCCCAAGGAACGACCGGCTCGGTGCCCATAGAGTCCCACCACTCAGGAATGTCAAAATGTCCGGGACCTAACCAGTCGCCCACGGAAGGCCATCAAGCACTTCCAGCCAGGTCGTTTTTGACACTATTGCGTTATGCTCGCTTGGGACAGCTCCAGAAGGCTGTCGCCTCTCTTCCTGAGATGTGTCGGGTGGTGCAATGATGAATTCGATAGATGGTGACACGACTTCCAAGTCACCATAAATTCCAGGCGATATCAGATCGTCCTCGTCTTGAAGGTTCTCGGTTTCTGGGGGCTCTGCGTCGTCTTCGTTCAAGGTATCCAAGCTGCGCCCAACATCTGGACACAACTCTTGAGTAATTCTGAAAGCGCCAAAAGGACCTCGAGATACGTGGATGTCAGAGGATGTATTTTCGCACTCGTCGTCGATTTGCGAAATATGCCAGGTGGCGAGTGTTGGAGGAACATCAGCGAGAATTTACTCGCTCATACATTCACGCTCTCGGTCGGTGAGCAAGGGACGTCGGAACCGAGCAATCCCCACTGAGGGATCGTCAAAGCCGAAAAAGAGGTCTTTGGTGTAGCCGCCGCATTCAAGGCCTAATATCTTGCACATTGAACACCCCGGACGGCCTTCATCGCACTGTACACAGCGACTGCGATAGTGCAGGGGTCAGACAAAAACAGTTGGGGACGCTGATGAACGCACCGTTACGCATCCACTAAACGATCGGCTTCTTCGGCTGTGGGCCCGGTTGGACCGCTGGCCTACTGATTTCCTCACAGAAGGAGCCATGATGAAGAGAAGTTGTCTCCTTGAAGAGACTTGCTTCTAAGAAGGGGTCCTGTGCTTGATGACACATTCAAGAATACCGGCGGGCATTCCGTCATTGTGGATGGGGACAGATAAGGGTGGGGATACGGGTCGTAGAGCTCAAGCCATGACTCTTGTAGAAACTTGCCTTTTTGAAATGGTGGGCTAAGACAAGCCAGATAGCTTGTGTAGCTGTGAAGATAATAAAGTAATGGACCAGTAAAAGCGATACAAAAAGAGGTTAAAATGTTAGTCTCATTAAGTAAAGTTATTATCTTTCAATGACTATTATAATATTCAAATAGTAGACTTAAATAAACAAAGGCTAAGTCTAGAGTATCAATAGAAACACCTGCTGTACTTGAAATAAATCTATCAGCAGCATCTCTTTGTCTCGCACTGATTACTGCACACAAACTGGCATCCATCCCGATCAGCCTTTCTCTGCTTCACTTGATCTAGATTAGAACCCCTTGCATCCGTCCCAGTGGCAAGCGCTTCTATTTCAGCCCCTGACGTCTCAGCGGCTGGAGTCAGAAGTTCCGGTTGTAGAGTAGCAGAATGAATCCCATAGGCATGGAGACATTCCATGATCACCTTCGCTTTCCCAGTAAAGTCACGAACTTCCTCATTGTTACTGAGGGTAATGTGAGCGGAAGCGACAGTCTTTTGCTGGTTGAGTCGCCAGATATGTAGTTCGTGAACATTGTTGACACCTGAGATCTGCAAGCTGTTAGACTTGATTGATAATGTTCATGGGCGGAAAGCTGCTCACTTGCTCGATGTCATGCTTAACATGATCCAAATCGATTTCTGGTGGTGCGATTTGGAGTAAGATTGAGCCGCTATCTCTAGTCAACGGAATTGCGGACAGGATGATCATAATAGCGATGAAGACGCTCATAGCCGGGTCGATATAGTATCTTCCAGAACCCTCAGTTTGCCATATGACTATAGCCGCGATCATCACGCCGATGTTATTGATAGCATCGCCAATGACGTGAATAAAGACACCCAATATCCCTAAGTCTCTCCCAGGAACACTAGTAACGGCAACGCTATGTTTATGTTCCTGATGAGCAGTGGATATCTGATCTGTCATTAGCTAACCACCACATAAAATGGCCGGTGGAGCCACAGTTAACCACACAACTATGCACTTACCGGATTAGTCTGGCTTCCGGCTTGATGCTCCTCATCTTCATGATCATGATCATCGCTGTGGCTATGCATGTCGCCGTGATCGTGTTCTTAAGAGTTTGAATCGTTTAAGTCCACACCCAAACAAGGATCGAATGCGGGCAATTGCTGAACACTTACCATGAAGAAAGGATAATACAAGGACGTTTAACGTCAAACCAATAGACCCGACAATCAAGACAAGCTTGGGGTTTTCAATTGCTAAAGTGGCGAGTCAGCCCTGAGCATGCACTTATCCAGTATAGTCGAACTTACGGGCTATGTTCACGAATCTTTCAATAGCTTGCACAAAGATGCTGACACTTAGGGCCAGAAGAAACACGCCATTGAAGAAAGCACCCAGGAGGGTTGCTCTTTGATATCCGAATGTGTATTGCTGGGGAGCTGGCTCGGTACGCTCTTGCATCTGAGACATGCGCTGTTAGCATTCTGATAATCCTGTCACAGAGACTAGAGAATGGGGAGCACGAACAATCAGCGCAATCAGCGCAACAACGATGCCAATTAAGTCACTGAGCTATGTTGTATTAGCTAAGTATTCGCGTCCGACCAAAATGACATACGTAATGAAACGCATCAGCAACTAATGCCAAGGAGTGCGTGAGGAATCCAACTACTTTTGAGTTAGTCCAAGTTTTTCTCTTAGCGTTATCGCCAATACACGAACCAGCGAGTTCCGTGATGAAAAATCCAAAAGAGATGCAGATCGTAAGATATAAGCGCTGCTTTTTAGTCATAGGTATGCTAAACATCTTGGCTAAACGATTATGTTCGGAAGCTGAGATCGTGGTAGGTATAGTTATGACTCAGAGGAAGCCAAAATGATGCTTTTCGCAAATTTTTGCCAAGAACACCAAGGGCGACTTTTATACATTTGTTCGCTGCCGCGTAGCATATGATACAAACCCGCCGCGGCGCCGTTGTGGGGCCGCTGTATCGAGGCCAGAGGTGACGTCTCTGCTCTGTGATTGTTAGCCTAGTGATAATTTGATACCGTATCCTCTCTTTTAACTATTTTCTTTTCTCTCTTTTTTTCCCTTCTTTTTTTAGTCATATATAAACTGTAAAGAGTTAATGGCCCTCTTATCTCTTACCTCTGGGCCTTCCAAGGAACATTGCTATTTTTGCCACTTGCGGATCGTTGGCCTGGATTTGCCGTCGAGCAGCTGTTTAACCACCCAGATCTGCGAAATGAGGATATTCAAGTTCGTTGTATTATCTAGCATCCTTTTCCAGTTATCTCCAATAGTCACGAAATCAAGAGAACTGGACTCGTCGTATTTCGAGGACCTAGTATAGAGATTAGCGATCATTTCTCCGGATCCAAACTTCCAGAATCGTACTGATAGATTCAAGCAGCTGCGGTTTCCCGATGGCCTTCAGAAAGTCCGTCAGCAACAGATAGAACCCGGAATGAGAACTGCACATGCCAAAAAGCGTTGTGATATCTTGAAGATTTCTAGGGCCTTACTCGGGAGATTCTGTCTCCCATATCCCCGCTCCACTACCGCGGCGACTTTTCCCAATAAGGTAGGGCGCTTTGAAAAGCCTCCGCTCCGCGCTGAATTACGTCACAGGAGATGCTTTTTCGCCCTCAATCACAAGCAAGCAATCTTGCAGGCCACACCGCTTCGAGCTCCCAGGAAAGAAAACAAGAGCACAAAGTCTCCAGTTCGCCCGCTCTCTTAGTTAGTGACATGGAAACCCGGAGCACGAGCGATAAGTCGCAGCACCGCGCTTGTGACCCCTGCAGTAGCGGCTGCCCTTCTCTCACAATGAGTCCAGGCAAAGACTGACAGGGTCTGAACAGGGAAGCGCAAAGTGAGGTGCTCGCGTCATAGTCCATTATGCGAGCGCTGCTCGTACTTTGCGCTGAAATGCGATTACTCTCCTATGAGAACTATCGGTCGGCCTCGGCGACGCCGCCATACACCGCAGCCGCAGCAGGATGCTAATGTCTTGCCAAATATGTCGATGCCGACCGACCTCATCGACATCGGCAGCTTTCCCGAGATGATGGGCCAGTCCCTCAATGACTACAACTTGCCGCTCCCGATCTTCAGCATGGATCTTAGTGCGAACCAGGGTAGCAGTACACAGGCACAGACGCCGTCAATACGTTTGAGCGGACCGGACAGCGTGCCGCAGGATGACTACAGTCCGTATGCGCCTTCACAGCCTGCTGTCGACAGTGGCAAGCCCATCAACGGTACAACAACGCTCATACCTGACATAGAGGGCTCAACGACGCCTAGGCAATCGGTAAAGAAATGCTCGTGCGTCGAGTTGGTAAATCAGCACTTTTCGCTCATCGAAGACTCGCTTGGGACGTTCCAGGCGCTCAAGGTGTTGAAGCAGTCGATGCAATCTGCAAAGCAGATTCTGGAATGCAACGCTTGCTTCGAATCGATCAAGAGCCCTCGCACTTCAAGGAATGTCTATCTACTGGGGTCATTACTGTCAAGTATAGGATCTTCATATGGCGACTTCTTCTATCGCCAGAAGCAGCGCGCGGCCGAGTCTTCGACAAGTGGCGACCCTATCAGTCTGATTGTCGGCCAGTCAATAGATGAGAACAATGCAGTCGAGTTGGCAGTGGATGGCCAGAGTTATATCACGTTTATACAAGCCAGCCTGAAGCTAGAGCTCGATCGCCTCTCGTGGTTAAGCGATGGGCTTGCGGAGCGGCAAAGCCAACTGCATACAGAGGGTCACGAGAATTGCGAGACAGGGGCAAGCTGTAGTAATGCCGAGTTCTTACCGGCAGACAAGCATCCGGCAGAGGTATGTCCCAAGGAGGTAGATATGACCAAGGCTTGTGCGTGTTTCAGGACGGTTGATCAGGTGCAGGCGGTGGTAGCAGAGGCACAAAAGATCATCTCAGCGTAGACATAACACAGCTTACAGATGGCAGCTGGCGTTGAACAGAGTGGCTCCCCCCAGCATGCTCACTTCGTCAATCACGACGGCCAACTTCTGTTTCCATATCCATTTCTTGGCTTCCGAGAACGTTGGGGTTGGTTGTTTGTCGTGAGTGTGTCGGATATCTAGTCCACAGGCCGAGTGAAGTGTAGTCCAGCCGATCTGGGCTGCCGCACGTCCCGCAAGGCATCGACGATCCTAGACTTTCCAGTACCGCCTGGACCTCCGACGTACTAAAGATGTTGACCGGCGGAGTCAGGACTAGCAATATACTTGTCCAAGAACCGGCACATAAGTTGAAGTGCCATGCTCTGTAGATAGTTAAGCATGTAGTTAGAGGCAGTAAGAAGTTCCAGCTCCACAAATCCTCTGGTGGGGCCTACGTCAACAAACATTCGAGGACTTTGTATAGTTAAGTCTTCCAGTTGTCTCGGAATGGGAATGTCCGTGTCACACTATCGAACAAGCAGGTTGTCTATGTCGGAGTTACCAATGGAGGTTATGCCGCCCTGGAGACCGCTCTCCATCTCATTAAGCATCCAGAGATACAGCATATCCTGGGCCTCTGCCGCAGCTTGGATATCTTCCGCAGAAGGAATCGGACATTAAATGAGAGGCTGTCCTAATGACGGCGAATTTGCTAATAGAAATCGTCGTGACGTTGGATAAAAGGCCGGCCCTCTTCTACCGGGTTCTCCTGCCAAAGGTCTCAGATCAGGCTTTGCAAGACTATGGAGTCCCTCGTTGCGTCAGAGTCTCGCATAGCATTTCGAAGAGTCTGGAGGAGAGCTATAAAGTTTTAGTGATTCTCTGCTATGGCTGGTCCGTCAGTATAATCTCCTTCATCCAGAGGGAAGTCCATATCTACTATATCGCCGCCTTCCGACCAGCTGGTCCAGAGCTTTACGTCTTTACAAGTATCCTCAGCCAACTTTCTGAGGAGGGAGATATTTAAGACATAGGACCGCAGGCGGGGACAGAGTGTAGCAGCATAGTTCGACCATATGCCAGTGATATCACCCTGCGTCTCGGAGAGGAAGTTTTCCCATAGCATAAACAGAATGTCAGAATTGACTAGGGGACAAATGGCGCAGCAATGGGAACATGCCATTTGAAATACACCGCGTACTCGGGGGGTTGCCGAAGCTTTTAGATCCATCCGTAGCACTCCAAAGGTCCCTCCAGAGCTATGCGAGTTTCATCCTCATATGTTATGTTATGTTATGTTATGTTATGTTATGTTATGTTATGTTATGTTATGTTATGTTATGTTATGTTATGTTA